>JAXIVD010009583.1:0-10000 GCA_036785275.1 Cancer borealis | reverse complement strand
TTTATTTATCCTCGTGCTGAGAAATGTAAACAAAAATACCTCCTCGATTACCGGAGTTTAGGTATTTCTGCTAATCTCCGTGATTCCATAAAATGTACAAACTATTTATTTAATTTGCATCTGAATTACTATACTAACATTTTACGTAAACAAATGATTAATGTAACAAAAAGAGGGGTGTTTGAGGTAATTTTATAAGTTTGATCCCCATTCCCTCACCTTTCAAACAGGAAGAAGTACGGGGCAGGACTAGTGATTGTTTGTCACTCTTGTTTTGCTAAAAGACACTACAATCCTGCTTCATGTTTTCAAATCTTGGGAAAACAGTATTATCAATATCTAACCAATGTATATAACTGTATAAGCATATTATAGTTACACTTCTTTGTAATTTCCTCTAGCTTTTCATGATATTGAATAATGAATCGGTTACATTGTTCTGTTAAGTAACTGAATATAAATCCGGAGAAACAAGTGTAATTCGGTAATTGTACAAAAAAAATAATTACAATAGATTGGAAGAGAAACGCATTGGATTGCTACACTTTTCTGTCCTTTTGTCCCTAACATGTAGATAGTATAGTAGTAGTGTGTAGCCACACGGAAAACCTCGTTAGGTCCAGTAGGGCTGTTACTATATGTTCTTCCTTATTACTCCTTTGTACTCCTTTGTACTACTACTACTACTACTATTACTGCTACTGCTACTACTACTACTACTACTACTACTACTACTACTACTACTACTACTACTACTACTACTACTACTACTACTAGTACCACCATCACAAAGCCACCCCCATTATCTCCACCTATCATAATCATCATCATCATCATCATCATCATCATCATCATCATCATCATCATCATCATCATCATCATCATCATCATCATCATCATCACTATCATCCTTATTATCATACATACCAACACTCGCGCACATTATTGCTTTACACATCTATCTCTTGCACCATTATTACACTCCACCGCCCCCATTGCCTCTTCCCCCATTGTCGTAAGGTACGTCTGATACGCCATCCCCCGCGACATTATCAATCCCATACCATTATCACCCTTGTATTAACGCACGATGTCCGACTCTGTATCATTCCTCCCTGCCCTCAATTGTTTATCTTCCTTAATTGTTTAGTACACTCATGCCTCATTTAGTGCCTTGGCCGAGGACCAATAGGAGGAGGAGGAAGAAGAGGAGGAGGAGGAGGAGGAGGAGGAGGAGGAGGAGGAGGAGGAGGAGGAGGAGGAGGAGGAGGAGGAGGAGGAGGAGGAGGAGGAGGTGGAGGAGGAGGAGGAAGAAGAAGAGGAAGGAAAGAATAAAAAGGAGAAAAACAAGAAAAACAAGAACAAGAAGAACAAGAAGAAAACAATATATATATATATATATATATAACTAAACAACGCCAGCACCACCACCAAACCACCACCACCATCAACAACAACAACAACAAACACAACAACAACAACAACAACAACAACAACAACAACCACAACCACAACCACAAAACAAAAGAGAAAAAAAGGAAGAGGAGGCGGCGGAAAGGAGGACGATAACAATGAGGAAGACGACGAGAAGAGGAGAAAAAGGAGGAGGAGGAAGAAAATAAAAATATGACAATAAGGGGAAGGAGAAGGAGGAAGAAGAGGAGGAAATGCCACCGTAAGTAAATAGACATGCTGAGTGACCATGACCCCAAAAACCACTCACCAGCATACCCAAACTGCTCGCTACAGTTTGGGTCGTTGCTGCAAAACACATTGTTCGAAGACAATCTGAGCCATCGAGTGAAGGATATTGCCTGAGGAGTCTTGTACCTCAGATTGAACACACACACACACACACACACACACACACACACACACACACACACACACACACACACACACATACACACACAGACACACACACAAACATACAACAGCTCGTTTAAAATAAGCTATCACCTAGGCCATTAATATATTTTTTAAGTATACTGGTGTTATTAAACCTTCATAATGTCTTATAGGATTCAGATCAACATTTTAGTTTCTAACGAATAAATAGATTGGTGGTGAAATATATATTGTATGTGTGAAGTAGCAAGCTGTCCTGTCTGCTACCCCTCCTCTCCCTTCCTCTAGTCCCTCCTCTCCCCCCCTCTCCCCTCCTCCCCTCCTCTCCCCTCCGCTACCAAGTGGGTTGGTGCTGGGAGGGAGTCAGCTGCTTCACTCACTCACTCACTCACTCGCTCATTATGTGTTGTTCAGACGTTCGAAGCATCAGGCAGCCGTCTCGTACCAACCTTTCAGCCTTCTTCTGTCTTACTTCACGAGTCAGTAGTAATAGGATTTGCCGTTTTGGCGTATAAATAATTATCAACTCTGGTTATATTTGGTGATTAAAACCAAAATTATAATGAGAAGAACGGCTTGGTAAGGAAAAAGTGATCGCTCTCTATCATATCTGGTTCAGGCTAGCAAACATGACTGACAGAGTTGCTATATAACTAATGAAACTAATAATTATTAAAACATCGTAAAGCAAGGAATTATTACATAACCTGTTGTACTACATGCATTCATAATAGCGTGGCGTTAAAAGAAATATTAATAAAAGTTAGATTACATTATTAATTTCAAGGAACAACATAACCTAACATTCACTGTCTGGCAAGACCTAGTATTACACCCTTGCCTAGCTAGCCTTGAGGTCTCGGCAGAATCCAGCGGGGCATCGGTGAGGTAGAAGCCGGTGTGGTTATACTTCCATCCATTTGAACACTGCAAACCACAGCAACACCTCACCTCATCTTATCTCGCCCATCCATCTCGCGTTCATGTATATTTTGTAGTGTTAATACCGTGTGTTAAGAAGAGGATTACCGCCTGTTATTTGTTACCAATTACCTGTTACCAGCGCTGTTATGTAAGTGTTAATACGTAGTGACAATGTTAGTTATTTATACCTGTCTTCCTTCCTTCCTCCTTCTATTAACTTTATGAATGTAGACTAGATGTTAAGTAATCTATATTAGACAAGCGTCATGGAAGGGGTGAGGAGAGGGTAACAGTTTGGTAATAAATAGACATGCTTGGTGTGCCGATAATCGTCGTTGTTTTCATCGAAAAATTGGAGCGCAGCAATCAATTTGTCTCTTCTTACCAAGAAAGATCTATTTGTGATAGTCTCATTGGGACTTTTTAGCACAATTACTGGCAACTCCTCGGGTATGCGGGGCAATACATGGCAATACATGACGCCTGCGATGTACCCATCTTGTAAATGAAGATAATTGGGCAGATCAGTGATACTGCTGACAAATTTTGGATGAGGTCGTTTCGAAACTTCCAAACTGGTCGCTTCGCTCGCAGTTTGAAATACTACTACTACTACTACTACTACTACTACTACTACTACTACTACTACTACTACTACTACTACTACTACTACTACTATTACTACTACTACTACTACTAGTACTACTACTACTACTACTACTACTACTACTAATAATAATAATAATAATAATAATAATAATAATAATAATAATAATAATAACAACCTTTATCACAACCATAGGTCATATACATTCACAGTAAGAGAAATACAAAACAAATAATAAACCTAACTAAAAACCTAATATCATCAAATTCTGAAAGAAGGATACACGTGCCAACATCATCTCCTTGCCCTTGACATGCCACTTTCATCGTATCAGAGAATACGAATTATGAACGTAGTAATGGAAGGGAGTTAATTGTTTTCCTCTTTAAAGTACTGCAGCTATTCATTCATCGTCTTTAATTATCCTATTTGTCTTATTCCTTAGTTGCTGTTTTGTGGAAAGATTTTACAGATATGAGAGAGAGAGAAACAAAAAAATAAAGACGTTAGACATACACATACACAGACTTATCTTAACTGTTAGAGAAATATCTTTTGTCTTGTGTGAAGCAAAGGCTTTAACTTTTCAGAAGTTTGGTAGTGGGAATTGGTGATGGGGTGAGGGAGGCCTTAGAGGGGATGTGGATGAGAGGAGAGAAGAAGGGCTGCTAAGAAAATGTTACTGTGAGGTGATGAAGCTGTAAGGTCATTGGTCATATTTTGAGAGCAGTGAAAATAGATAACAGGTCGCAGGTGGAACTGTGAATGTAAGGGGTCAGTTTAGTGCATGTATTCCTGATAGGTTCCTCCTCCTCCTCCTCTTTCTCCTCCTCCTTCTCTTCCTCCTCCTCCATCACACTTGAAGATGAACATCTACTGCACCTTATCAAACTTAACGAATGTAATCGTTTCACACGATATATGACATCTTATGAAGGTTGATTCATTCTTTTTCTCTAGAGTCGTTTAGAGTAAGATTTCTTTTGTTGACTTTTTGCCTAGGAACAACTTTCAGGGACATTGCTTTGTTTTACAAACCATCTTTTTCGTCTTCCGTGCCTTTCAGACTTAAAATTTTGGTGTCTTTCATTAGACACTGACTATTGTTTAATAATTGGTAGTAGGCTTAAGTTAGAAAACAGTGTACAGTGAGTGAGAAAGACATAATCAACACTCTGCTCGCCTGTACGGTAAAGGCTACGCTGGAATTTGATAGTATCATCACTCAAAAATTTACCACGACTTAAGAATCTCACATAACATATTCCAAGTCACCTTTTCACAGGACTTTCAAATGTATTGTGAAACTGAATGACTTAATAATGCACAACATTTCGTAAACTAGAGGCAACTACTGAAGAAATACTGAAAAAGATTCTTCTTCATAGTCAAAAACCTACGCCTGGTCAGGGTGCAGAGCTGCTGCCTCCCACATCATGTGCGACTGTGTGGTTAATGTCCTGCAATGACTTGCTTTACATGCAGAGTGGTTTGCAAAATTTAACACTTGCAATCTGTTTGTTTAATTCTAATTAAGTTATTATGATCAAATATTCGTATGACACGCACAGGCGAGTGTGGCAGAGAAAATTAAGTCAAGTCTAGAGCGAGTGGTGATATTTGTAAGATTGGCTCCAATTTTTCTCTATTTCTTTCTTAAATACCACTGTTCCACTTATAATTTAGATAAATCAATCATGTCCTTAAGTTGTGTATAGAAATGTAGTAGATCCTTTTGCCTTTTCTTCCTACACGAGAAAGTTCCGTCCAATGTTTTGAGATTCGGTTGTTACCACAAGGATGCGTTTGTCCGGCTCTCTTTACACATTTGCATCCATCTCCACACTCCTCTCTGGTAGAAACAATGTTATGTGGGAGATGAACAAAACCACTCGCAAAAAAAACTGGAACAGCCCCGCCAAAACTCGTCCATCAGGTCATCTTGCCGTCCCCTTCTAATTATGTATAATCTTTCTTTATGTGTTGTATTTTATTATTGCTCTAACTTCCCCTCTTAAATCTTTTGTCCCCAACAAAAGGTTTCTTTGTATTTATATTTTGTTTTACTTTTCCTTGATTCCCTTTTGTTGCCTTTCTTGTCTCGGTCATTAATCCCCTCGTTCTGTTCCTTTATTTCAGTCACTCACATTTCATTACATGTTCGTTTATTCTTTCTCCCCTTCTTGCGTCCTTTAGATATCCTTGTTATTTTTCCTTTCGTTTATCAATAAGTTCCATAAAACTGCAGAACAATATAGCCATGAATACACACGCATCTTGCTCAACACTGTATCTGGAATGACAAATATACGCAAGAACTAGCTAATATTAGATAAACACCTCGCTGAGATAACCCTGCCTAAAACACCCATAAAACAAATTTTAAAAGCATGTGAGGTGGAAAAAAGGCGATTTCCTTCCACTTTCCTCCCTCTCCCTCGTCTCCCCACCCCTCGTCTCCCCTCCCCTCCACACCCTTAGGCGGGTCACGGGCATGCGGAAAATCAACAGACGGGAGAATCCGATCCTAACCCATTAATGGCAGGCTGAGCATTGCGCGTCGAGTCGATACAGAGTGTTCGAACCTCCTTTGTCAGAGTTGAGTTGCCGGCGATGCTGGCGTTCGTAATCGAGGGAGATCTTAAGACTAGCAGTGGATGGCAGAATAGGAGAGGGATGAATAGGACGAAAGCGATCGGAATTGAAGGTGACTGAGGGATTTGGGTGATTTGGGGTAAGGAACATTTTGTAGACGACGGTAGAGAAGGTTTGGTGTGAAGGAGGAATGGAAGGAGGGGGGGAGGAGAGTGAGAGTGGATGAGATTGCGTGGGTTGAGCTGGAAGTGGTCGAGAGGGAGTGAGAAGAGCTCGTGGTTGGGGCAGAGATGGAGGTGCAGGAGGCAGCTTGGTAGAGGGGCGGTAAAGAGTGGTGGGGGAGTTGGGATGGAGTTACGAGTTCCATTTCGAGGTTTACAATTATCAGGGTTGAAGGGTCTAAGGCAGCCAGCTTCCACTCTGCATGTTGCCGCAGACTACTCTTTCAAACAGTTCATTGTGCTTCACGCGCAGTGGATCGATGTCTGTTCTGCTGGGCAATTATTCATCCATTTTAGAGATGTAACGCAAGTTCGGACATTCTGAAAATTCGTGGAGCTGCTTTTAAGTAATATAATTTTTTGGACTGTCAGTTTGTATGTCATGTTCTCTTGAACTGTGTCAGACTCTTGATGATTTATTCTAACAACGCCAGTTACCAGTCGACTATCCATTTATCCGTTTCTAACATGTCAAACATTAAGTTGGGTGTCAATGAGTATCGGGTGGTAAAACTAATCTTAACATAATTTCAAGTGAGCTTCTATGACCGTCTTCTGCTAATATTGATGAAAGTGAAGGTATATCACCGGGAAGGGAATAGAGATGTGTTATCAGTGAGTAGCTGCCACTGTTGCCAATCCTGCTCCACCACCTTGGGCCCCCACTTCTTGACCTGAGGGAGGAATAGAGGCTGACATGGTAATGGAGTTTCCGGAGTTGAAGGATAGACAGACGGACCGACACAAACATCGGGGGACCCACAACGTGATGGGAGTCTAAACTTGCGACAGGCGAGAGCTAATGAACCGACAGACATCAAACGTTTCCACTCAAGCCCGGAAGGTGATCGTCTCCCTCACTCACCCCTTCCCTCCTTCTCTCACCGCACACGCATCTATCCCTCTCTGATTTCATAGATGGTGGTTCTACTACCTCTTCTTCTTCTTCTTCTTCTTCTTCTTCTTCTTCTTCTTCTTCTTCTTCTTCTTCTTCTTCTTCTTCTTCTTCTTCTTCTTCTTCTTCTTCTTCTTCTTCTTCTTCTTCTTCTTCTTCTTCTTCTTCTTCTTCTTCTTCTTCTTCTTCTTCTTCTTCTTCTTCTTCTTCTTCTTCTTCTTCTTCTTCTTCTTCTTCTTCTTCTTCTTCTTCTTCTTCTTCTTCTTCTTCTTCTTCTTCTTCTTCTTCTTCTTCTTCTTCTTCTTCTTCTTCTTCTTCTTCTTCTTCTTCTTCTTCTTCTTCTTCTTCTTCTTCTTCTTCTTCTTCTTCTTCTTCTTCTTCTTCTTCTTCTTCTTCTTCTTCTTCTTCTTCTTCTTCTTCTTCTTCTTCTTCTTCTTCTTGCTTTCTCTCCTCCTTAGATTACTCACTTACCTTATTTTTTTTCGAAACTATCCAGACCTTCCCACCTTCCACAAACTCTGTCTGACCAACCCTTACCCGTTCTTACCTGATGCACAACCTTTTCTAATGTATTAGGAATGTATTTACGTCCTTCTTCCCTCTTTCTCTTCACCTCCCCTTAACTTGGCTCACTTAACCTAGCGGCCTCCTCATCACAAAACGTTGGAGCTTTAAAGTGCTGGGAAAATAAAAGACTTTCAAAACTAATCTTGAATTATAAGTCGTTCATAGCGAAATAAATACACGATGATTTGTGTATTACAACTATTTTCAGGGTTAAACTTTTGGGTTAAATATATCATATTTTGTATTCATAGTAATACAGTAACAAATACAAATATAATGAGTATCCGTGTGTAAGTCTCTGCTAAGCTCATCAATTTCACACAACTACTGTTTATCATAACAATCAGTGAACTTTTGTTGATTCAACAATCTTTAATGTTCACTAACCTGATCCTGTTTTGTTTACTCCTGCATCAGCTATATTTTTGACAGTTTTGTTTTTCTTCTCTTGATTTTATGAAGAGAATACAGTTACTAGAGTGTAGTATTTTTTTCTAGCTTTGCTAATTTCTTAGTTCTTGGCATTCATTACAACAAACATATGTCCTTGTACTTTTCCACCAACAACTTATGGCAACAATCATTAGTAAATGTTGCCGTGTACCACCATTCTCCAGGAATCATGTTTGATTTAAAGCCAGCTTCACAGATGAGGGCATAAGATCTTTTCTGCCTCCAAGAGCGGCCTATATGAAACAGGTGCACATCTCAGGAGCAGGAAGCCACGGGGTGTACCGATTATATCAAAGCACTTGTTGACTCTCAAACTGTTTAGTGGCTCATTTGGTCTCGTATTTTTCATAAAATATTTTTTTTATAGATGTTGAATGTGGAAACGTAGCAACATATGTAATGCAAATACTTTTTGGTGGCTTCTTATGGTGTGATATTACATCCAATCATTACATAGCTATGGGCATGTGTACGTTTGCTTTCCCCACGGCTGAAGTGCTGCGTGGCTGAAGGACGCAGGCCTTTGAAAATGTATGGGTCTGTGAGGCTGTGGGGTGAGAGCTGCTGGGTGAGGGAACTGTAGGGTGAGGGAACTGAGGTGAGGGAGCTGCGGGGTGAGAGAGCTGCTGGGTGAGGGAGCTGCGGGGTGAGGGAGCTGCGGGGTGAGGGAGCTGCGGGGTGAGGGAGCTGTAGGGTGAGGGAGCTGCGGGGTGAGGGAGCTGTGGGGTGAGGGAGCTGTTGGGTGAGGGAGCTGCGGGGTGAGGGAGCTGCGGGGTGAGGGAGCTGCGGGGTGAGGGAGCTGTAGGGTGAGGGAACTGCGGGGTGAGGGAGCTGTGGGGTGAGGGAGCTGTTGGGTGAGGGAGCTGCGGTACATGAAAATGAAATATTAAGATGCTGGCAAGCTGATGAATAAATATTTTCCTACCACATATGATTGCATTGTTTTATTTGTGAAAAAGTGGAGTTAATAGTAAAGTTAACAGTGAACGCAATAATTTTATAGATGAAATTGACTATTGCACTACAATAAAATATTTCCCTTTTATCTAGTAATCATTTGTCAATTAATATGGAATGTTTAGTCAGATTCAACTATCTAGCTATTTAGTGCGACGATATTGTAAACTTTTTGAAGTGTAATGAAACACTGTTGCAATGCAATTTTAATCAGTTAGCGAAACATGACCCAGTGTCTGTATTGAGTTTGTCCAAGTGTTGTAACTAACCCAAGGCCACCAGAGCCATACATGTGCAAACACGACGGCCAACCGATAGACATGTGTAAGAATACTCAACTTTAAAATTATGCATTAGAAGAAAAAAAATTATATATATATATATATATATATATATATATATATATATATATATATATATATGTATATATATGTATATACATATATATATATATATATATATATATATATATATATATATATATATATATATATATATATACATATATATATATATATATATATATATATATATATATATATATACATATATATATATATATATATATATACATATATATATATATATATATATATATATATATATATATATATATATATATATATATATATATATATATATATATATATATATATATATGTTACAGTTAATATCTAAATCCAGACAATTTGTAAAGTGACTGAATTTTTCAGGCAGTATGTAAATTGCCTGATTCACTCAGTCAATTTAGAAATCAGCTAAAAATTGTAGACAATTTACAAAGTGACTAATATTTTGATAGATTTTCTTGGCATATTGACTGAAATGGATCACTGCCCAGCTGAGAAAACGAACCCCGTGTGTGTGTGTATTTATTTTGTATATTGAGGATATGTTGACACAATAAAACGTGCTCACATTGGTACGGGACAT
>JAXIVD010009582.1:12500-15114 GCA_036785275.1 Cancer borealis | reverse complement strand
ATGAGAGAGAGAAAAAAATAAAGAGAGAGAGAGAGAAACTGCTAACATTATACATTCTAAAGTTTCCTTAAAGAGAGAAACTGTTGGTAATCTTCTTTTTTTTTCTTTCTTTTTTCTTTTTTGTATGTTTATCTACTTATCTCTCTTTCTCTTTCTCTCTCTCTCTCTCTCTCTTTCTCTCTCTCACACACGCACACGCACACACACACACACACACACACACATACACACACACACACACACACACACACACACACACACACACACACACACACACACACACACACACACACACACACACATGAAAGAACGTCTGTTACAAAATTACAATATAAATTTTCTTCTTTCCTTAATATCTCTGAAGCTTCCTAATCAGTCAGTCAGTCAGTCAGTCAGTCAGTCAGTCAGTCAGTCAGTCAGTCAGTCAGTCAGTCAAACAGTACAATACTTTCCTAACAGACTGATTGGATGACTGACTGACTGGCTTACTGGGTGTTTGCTTGACTAAGTTACCTGTTTACCTGTTTACCCGTTTACCTGTTTGTCTGTTGGTCTTATTGATAGAGTACATACCTCCAGGGTGGTGAGGGGAAGAAGGGAATAAAGACATGCCCCCCCCCCACCACCACTACCACGACCACCACCACTACCACCACCACCACCATCACACCTGCACGATCCTTCCCCTCCCTCCCTTACCCTCTCTTCCTCTCACCTGTATCTAACACACTACAAATTCGCACGCAAAAACTTTAATACTCTGTCTTTTTGAGTGAGTGAGTGAGTGAGTGAGTGAGTCAGACAGTCACTCTCCCTCTTTCACTCTCTCTCTCTCTCTCTCGCATTATCGCCAGGTGTGTGTGTGTGTGTGTGTGTGTGTGTGTGTGTGTGTGTGTGTGTGTGTGTGTGTGTGTGTGTGTGTGTGTGTGTGTGTGTGTGTGTGTGTGTGTGTGTGTGTGTGTGTGTGTGTGTGTGTGTGTGTGTGTGTGTGTGTGTGTGTGTGTGTGTGTGTGTGTGTGTGTGTGTGTGTGTGGTGCAAACAAATAATAAAACAGAACAAAAATGGAAACCAAGCTAAACAAAAAAAAACAAAAAAGCTGTAAACCAAAAAAAAAAAAAAAAAAAAAATGGAAATTATGACATCGATGAAATAATAGAAAGAGAGAGAAAAAAAAAAGGAAAGGTGAAGGGATGATGAGGAAGCCATTTTGTGTCTGAAGCTTAATTTTCATCAGGAGGAAGGAGGAGGAGGAGGAGGAGGAGGAGGAGGAGGAGGAGGAGGAGGAGGAGGAGGAGGAGGAAAACTATAGAAACACTCACTTTATAATATTCAACTTTCTTTCCTCCCTTCTTCTTCTTCTTCTCTAAACCTTATTCTCCCTCTTTACCTTCTCCTCCCTTCCCTTACCCTTCCCTTACCCTTCCCTTAACTACCCATTCCCTAACTACCCTTCCTCTGCCTCTAACCATGATGAAGAGACAGTGGTGGAGGAGCTGACGAAACTAGTCTCCTCCTCCTCCTCCTCCTCCTCCTCCTCCTCAGGGAAGCATCTCTCCCCTGAGGCAATTCTTCTTATGTTAATGTACCTCCTACGTCATGTCTGAGGGAAGGGAAGGGGAAGGAGAAGGTGAAGGGGAGGGGAAGGGAAGGGGAAGGGGAGGGGAGGGGAGGGGAAAGGAGAGGGGAAAAGGGGAAGGAGGTTAGGTTGACGTGTTTATTAGAGCTTATTAGTGAACGCCACTGTGTGCACCGACGAGGGGAAAGATACACATTGAGAGAGAGAGAGAGAGAGAGAGAGAGAGAGAGAGAGAGAGAGAGAGAGAGAGAGAGAGAGAGAGAGAGAGAGAGAGAGAGAGAGAGAGAGAGAGAGAGAGAGAGAGAGAGAGAGAGAGAGAGAGAGAGAGAGAGAGAGAGAGAGAGAGAGAGAGAGAGAGAGAGAGAGAGAGAGAGAGAGAGAGAGAGAGAGAATAACTAATGTAATAATAATGATAATAATGAATAATAATAATATAATAATGATGATAATGATAACTATGCGTATGTGTGTGTGTGTGTGTGTGTGTGTGTGTGTGTGTGTGTGTGTGTGTGTGTGTGTGTGTGTGTGTGTGTGTGTGTGTGTGTGTGTGTGTGTGTGTGTGTGTGTCTGTGTGTATTTTCTCGTCATCAATAAGAAATGTTAGTTGTGTTGATTGAATACGTCCCATAAATAATACAACTGAATCAATAAATCATCAAATTAATCTATAAAAAAAAGATAGATTAAAAATACACAAATTAATCAATGGATAAATAAATAGATAGATAGATAGATAGATAGATAGATAGATAGATAGATAGATGAATAGATAGATATAGAAACCCAAACACATAATAAACAATAGATAGACAGATAGACCATTAAATAAATAAATAAATAACGAAATAAACATATACACACACATAAAAAAAAAAAATCTAGTGGGGAATGAATAATTGAATGAATAAACAATGAATAAAATCAACACAATAATATTTCATTCATTCATTCATTCATTCATCTCTCAAGTTCTTCTATTGCTCCTCCTTAAACCCTTACCCACCCACCCACCCGCCCACCTACCCACCCACCCACTT
>JAXIVD010009582.1:0-2500 GCA_036785275.1 Cancer borealis | reverse complement strand
AAGGCTAACTAAGTACACTGGTATACGTTAATTTTAATCTACTCCTAAGCCGAGCGGACAGTAGTTCAAGCAGACAGACGCACGTTAAGTTGGCACGAAGCATAACCATTTACAGTTTTAATACAGCAAACACCTTGGGCTGAGGAGGCTTTATCAGTAGCGCCTCGTCCCTTCCCTTCCCTTCCCTTCCCGTGCCCTTCAGCCTCGTCAACAAAGAACGCCCAGCAGCAAGGTATTAACGCACCGCCCTGTAATTACGTTTAATCCTTCTGCTACACATTGTATCGCCGCTACACTTAATACACTCCAGAGAAAGAAAAAGTACAACCTCGTATGCACGCCGATGAAAGGGCACTGAGGCGCATCCATCAAATGAGCCGCGGGTCACGACGGGCGGTGGGTGATAGCAAGCACGGGTGAGTCAAGCGAGTGAAGGGAAGGGAAGGGAAGGGAAAGGAAGGGAAGGGAAGGAAGGCCGAGGTATAGACGATCACCAGCTCTTGTTTTAACTATGTACAAACAATTACAACACCAACCACAACAACAACAACAACAAATCTGAATACTCACTTTTCACTTAATTTGTTTCCGTGGTGGTGGTGGTGGTGGTGGTGGTGGTGGTGGTGGTGGTGGTGGTGGTGGTGGTGGTGGTGGTGGTGGTGGTGGAGGGCCAGTGGCAGGGCGCCGTGTTAAGGGCACAGTGAGGGTTCAGGTCATCCACAGTTCCACACAAACCACTACAGGAAAAAAAAAAAAGTTGGAATGAATATCAAGTCAAATTCAAGCTTCTGTTCATGGTGAAGAGTGGCAGGAGGAGGAGGAGGGGGAGGAGGAGGAGGAGGAGGAGGAGGAGGAGGAGGAGGAGGAGGAGGAGGAGGAGGAGGAGGAGGAGGAGGAGGAGGAGGGTGAAGGACGGTAATGGCGGAATGGAACGGGACGGAATAGAGTCTAAAGTAATTTGGAAAGACAACTACAGGCACAGTTTGCAATGGGGTGAATTAATGTCCCCAACTTGACGGCGTCGGAGTGGCGGGGCCGAGGCGGGGGCCGAGGCGGGGGCCGAGGCGGGGGCCGAGGCGGGGGCTTCGTCGCGGAAAATCATTCTTTTCCAATGAAGCGTGACTCTTGGACACTGCCAACCGGGTACCGAGAATGTGGCGGTGAGAGTGTGGCGGTGGAGTCTGTGTGTCTGTACGCGTAACGGAAGTGTTCATAACGGATAGGTTAGGTTAGGTTAGTGTGTTCATGTCGTCTGATGTTATTTTATGTTATGTTATGTTAGGTTAGGTTAGGTTAGATTAGGTTAGTGTGTTTAAGATAGAATCGAACATATAGTCTTAATCCCACATCATGTAAGTCAATCTTCTTATTCCTGGCACCGGTACCTTCAAAAAAATGAATGCAATGTTAGATGAAATAATCCTTCTACTGTATTTCTTGGTCCTATTCATCCGTGCACGTCCCTCCGCCGTCTTGCCGTCGGTCTATCCCAGCCCGGCGCGGCAGCAAGGCAAGGCAAGGCAAGGCAAGGCAAGGCAAGGCAAGGCAAGGCAAGGCAAGGCAAGGCAAGGCAAGGCAGGGCAAGGCAAGGCAAGGTAAGGCAAGGTAAGGCAAAGCAAGGCAGGTAAGGCAAGGCAAGGCAAGGCAAGGCAAGGCAAGGCAAGGCAAGGCAGGGCAAGGCAAGGCAAGGCAAGGCAAGGCAAGGCAAGGCAAGGCAGGGCAGGGCAAGGCAAGGCAAGGCAAGGCAAGGCAAGGCAAGGCAAGGCAAGGCAAGGCAAGGCAAGGCAAGGCAAGGCGGGGTAGAGGCTCACGGCTGCTTCACTGAGGCCACCTTAGAACTCTCCTCCACCAAGCCTGAATAATTCATTCCCGCACATCTGAAATATCCGTCCGTATTTCACGTTTGTGCAAATAGTAATACAATACACTAACACCTGCTGTACTGGCTCCACCACCTGCATACACCGCCCAACTCACCCTAGCCTCACCCTACCCCGCCCCACCCCACCTCACCTCACTCTGCCTGACCCTGCCTCACCCTGCCTCGCCCCGCCCTATCCCGCCCCACCCCGCCTCTCCACTACCCAGCCCCACAAGGATGAAGGAAGATCCACCTACAACTGTCGGTCAATGTTTTCTTCACCCAACACAAAACTACCTTGAAGGCCCGGACGCTAGAATAGAATTTAAGACCAACATAACGAAACTTTGACCATCACACACACGCATACACACACACACACACACACACACACACACACACACACACACACACACACACACACACACACACACACACACACACACACACACACACACACACACACACACACACACAACAGAAGGCACTTACCAGCCCCGCATCTAAACCCAAATCCCAAAGTCCACCAAATAAATAAAGAATGACCAATAAAAAGCAAACAACGGGGGGACAAAAAACGCTTCCCTTGACAATGATATTCGTGTAGTAGATGTTCCGCACAGCTCCCAGGGGAGAACC
>JAXIVD010009581.1:12500-15117 GCA_036785275.1 Cancer borealis | reverse complement strand
ATTCATACATTTCCTATTTTCTTCTCTCTCACTTTCTCTCCTTCTCTCTATTCCCTTTCTTCCTTCCCTCACTCTCTCCTTACGCCATACCCAATAGATATAAGCTCTTCCCTTTAATAGTACACCATCTGGAGAGACACTTTTTTCCTCCCTCCTTCTCCCTCTCCCTCCTTCCCTCACTGGTTGAGTCACGCACAGAGAGATTCATTCACTTTCATTCTCTCCCTCATACTGTCATGGTGGAGATAAACTCTTTTCTACGTTTATTACCATAACTCATTATTCATTTATTATTCATAGCTACGTAGGCCTAAAGTGTATAACGAGGTGGAAAAAATGAAAAGCTGCCATGTGTTTCTAATGAGTGAATGTAATGAGTGGGTGAGGAACAAGTATAATTTAAAGGTAAGGACGGTATGGATAATTACTTACATGTGTGTCTAATGACATGGAAGAACAGGTGAGTGAAGATGAGTCAAGATGAAAATATCTAAGGAAAGGAATTTAGACAATGGAAGTTGACGATGAAAAAGTAGAATAAATGGACAGAAAACATGAGGTAAAAACTAAAAAAGTATGGGAATAATGAGTACGAATATGAAGATTAAAGTCCCCAACGTGTGACGGTGATCAGTTCGTTGAATTGATCATCGTGTACATTTTGTTCGTGTGTTCCTTCATAGTTAAAGAATTCTTCACCTTCCTCCCTTTTTCCAGGAGGTTCATTTCAGCCATAAGGTCATCCAACGTTGATCGAATGTATTTTCCTTCCGCGTGTGTTGTCTGCTGTGACATTTCCATCACTTGCATTCTTATTCTGAGGACGGTTTCCTCAGGGTTCAAGGTAAACGCTACTATCGGCTTATCTTTTGACTCCAAATCCAAGAGTGAGGTGGCATTACGTACTTTGTCTTTTTCTGCCTCGTCTTCATATAAATCTTGTTCAGCAGTGATCCCTCGCGGGTCCTTTCAATACGAGCGTCGTTGCAGCTCACGCGGAGGACGAGTTTGTTGGCCTCGTCATCGTTCGTCTCCAAGAAGTACTTGACGGATGTGAAGAAATCGATCTTCTCTCTTCGCCTCCGCTTCACAGACATCTTCACCAAGCTCGATGGAAACCTGGCGTGTGCACTTTGCATACTAGACACCTTCATGCTTAGCGGCATGGAGGTGTAAGTCTTGCAACTTGTGCCGTTGTTGGTGCTGCTGAAAGTGAACTTATTTTTCTATTTTTCTACGAGGTTGTATGTGGCAGTTAGGTTAGGTTACGTTTTTTTTACGTATGAGGTTATAATTTCACAGTTCGCGGAAGAGGTGGGCGTGAGATGGTATGAATTACTGTCGCTTCAATACTCAGTCCAGCTCCGGCAGATCAAGTCTGAAGGGCAAGTACGGATGTTCTACAACAGGCACGAGACACATCACCACGAGGAGGAAGAGTGCAAGTTTGGCGAGCCACCTTACCGTGCCGCCTTGTACAATATAAGTGTTCAAGGGTTGAGGGGCGTGCGACCCTTCACTTGTTCTTCCTTGCTTTTGTACAACACACGTGTTTACGGGTTCAGGGGCGTGCGAGCTTCCAGTTGTTCCTCCTTGTTCTTTTTCGTCTTCGTTCTCTTCAAACAAATTCCAGTTAGTCCCACTGAAGACATCCTCCATCTCCTCTTGAGTGCAATTCTCCATCAGTTCGTTTAATTCATCATCTCCATTTTGTTCGTGCGTTCCTTCATAGTTAAAGCCTCCGTCATCTTCCTCTTCCTTCGTCCACAAGGTCTCAGCGTAATCCATCTCTTTTTCCAGGAGATCCATTTCAGCCATAAGATCATCCAACGTTGATCGAATGTATTTTCCTTCTGCGTGCGTTGTCCGCTGTGACATTTCCATCACTCGCATTTTTGTTCTGAGGACGGTTTCCTCAGGGTTCAAGGTAAACGCTACTACCGGCTCATCTTTGGCCTCGCACTTCGTATTACATACTTCGTCTTTTTCTGCCTGGTCTTCATATAAATCTCGTTCAGCAGTGACCTCTTGTTGTTCCCAGCGGATCCTTTCAAAACGAGCGTTTTTGCAGCTCACGCGGAGGACAAGTTCGTTGGCCTCGGCATCGTTTGTCTCCATCTGATCCAAGAAGTACTTGACGGGGGTAAAGAAATCGATCTTCCCTCCTCGCCTCTGTTTCAGCGACACCTTCACCAACGTCGACGGTGACCAGCGGTGGGCACGCTTCAGACGATACACATTCATGATTAGCGGCACTGAGATGTAACTCTGGCTATTTGTTCCGTGCTCCTTGTTCTCGAAAGTAAACTTGGCCATCTGTTTGAAGTACGTTAGGGGCAGGCCGCAGCACCACGCTGGTACAGGCGTCTGTACGGAAAGTATCGCTCTTCGTGGCGGCTCGTGCTGCCCCTCGCCAACCTCCATCACACACGTGCAAATCATCGTCGACTTTAATGTTGTAGTGTATTCAGAGTATTCCAATGTTTGGTTCGCCGTCTCGTCACCTTTTGCCTTGAGGTCCTCACGTGAGGTGGTGGTGGTTTCGATTCTGTTTTTAAATTTGAAACATTGACAATTCGGTCCTTCAATGTGTTCATTGTATTCACGTATTTCACCT
>JAXIVD010009580.1:0-15118 GCA_036785275.1 Cancer borealis | reverse complement strand
CCTCCCTCCGCTCCCTCTCTCTCTCTCTCTCGCTCTCTCTCTCTCTCTCTCGTCTCTCTCTCTCTCTCTCTCCTCATCCTCCTCTCTCTCCTTCCTCTCTCATCTTCTCTCTCTCTCTCTCCTTTCCTTACACAGCTGGGATAGGATATATGAGTGTAGTGGTAAGCGTGGGAGCAGAGGTAAGTCATGGAAGGAGAGGTAAGAGGTCAGGAGCGGAGGGTAATGAATTTACGCACTGGGAGTTGGCTTATAAAGGTTTTGGTGCATACTCTTGCAGTAATGTCAGATTTATGTATTTAGTTTCTTGCACACCCTCATGAGTTTGCAAAATGGACGATGGTAATTCGACACTGCATGGCCTTTATTGGGTACGCTTTACCCACCGAGAACAACAGATACGGCAGTCCATGTACAGTAAGGAGTTATGACACGAGTGTTCCGATCCCTCCTTCTGAGACAGACACACGAGAAAATGCGTTGTGACAAGGGGAACACGTGCGTGCATACATTGCAAACAAGACTGTCTTGCCACATCTGTTTATTGTTCATTCTAAACAACTGGATGAACATAATATATGAGATAATTATTTTATTTGTTAACGTTGATCCTGACACGGGTCCCTCCATGAGGAGTGTTGCAGCAGCACGGAGATTGGTGTGGATGGCGAGGGTTGTAGGCTTCATTAATTTGTTGACAAAGAAGCACAAACATATATATATATATATATATATATATATATATATATATATATATATATATATATATATATATATATATATATATGTATGTATGTATGTATATATGTATATAGATAGATAGATGGGTATGTATGTGTGTGTGTTATATACATATATCCATTTCAAAGGTTTCGTGTGTCTGGTTTACATACCCTTACATCGTTTCACTCGAAGGTGACAGGCTTGGCACGGAAGCCTCCCGTTACATGAAAAATAACACGGGATTCCTTGACTCACGTTAAGTCATGGACAGTTACTTTTTCATTAACGAAGTAGTGTGTAATATCATGTTAGCATCATATTGCACCAGATAGCTGTATATATTAATTGCAAGGAATTTCATAGTTAGCCAGTGCCGCTAACAAGAAAAGACTCAGGATAATCAATAGTAGTAATCTGAAAGTGAACAATCAGTGTCTGCTGTTGTTACTACATAGTTGTTATAGCCTTTTCTGCTCTATCGTTGTCTAACGCCTTAGATGTGAGCTCCTTTTTGATAGCTTCACACATACTACATACAACAAGAGGTTCCACACAATAGCCTGCAGCTCCACCATTAATCAAACCTTACAGTGACATATTTCTTATTTCTATTTCTTTTTCTTTTTTTGGCGCACTTTATACAAATGACAACGTCCGAAGGTCAGTTGTTTGCCTGTCCGCCCTCAGCGGCTACAGTTGTGATCGATGGTGTCTGGGTCGAGATCGTGGATGTCAGTGCCATTGACACACGTGGCGCCGCGTGCCAGGTGGTTGAGGAAGGACGGGGAAGTGACCAGCCAGGCGAGACTACACCCACACTCCAACGGGTTACCTGTGGGAGAGGAAAGAAGGTTTGGGTCTGGAAAATATATTAATTCTGTGTTAACTTGTGGCTGTTGCGCTCAAGTTCACAACGATACCACTCAATCTCTGCTTCTTCTGTTTTGTGTATCATCTATCTGAGACTTGTCACGCTCTCAATAAGTATACTATATATTTTGTGGGTGGGGGGGGACCTCCACCCACAAAGCTTTATTAAACAAACATTATCAAAATATATTCGTGTCATCAATTCCACTTTTCCAAGGAGGTGCCACAATGTTGTTATGTGTGTGCGATGTCCCCGTGGCTGTTTAACCTATATATGATGAGGAAATAACAGATAAAAGCAAAGGCTGACGATGTTGGAGAGCAAATTTGTGTAAATTATGGAAATCGGTGTGGAATATTTGCTGGTGATACAAACCTGATAGTAGAAAGTGAGATTTGACTACAAAACCTGGTAAATGTGCTTATCATAGTTGCAAAAGTAAAGTGATGGTGTTTGAGGGAAATAAAGGTGATGTGGTTGACTTTGATTGTCCATAATTATAGTGTTATATTTGAATGCCCGAAAGAATGTGAAATTAGGTTGAATGGACATAAAACGGAGAAGATAAATAAATGTAAGTATCTTGGTTTGATTTTGGGCAAACATGGAAAGTGAGACGAGAGCAGAATTTGTACAAGGAAAGAAAGAGGTTGGATTTCTAGAGCGTATATATGATGATAGAAATAACAGTAAGTATGGAAGTCAAAGAGAATGCGTGATGGAGTAATTGAACTGGCAATTACGAAGTTAGATGAGACATGTGTGAAACAAAAGATAGGTTAAGGATCTAAGTAGTTAAAATTAAATTACTTGAGAAAAATAATTGTGGTGTAAGAAGAATGAATGATGAGAGTAATGAAAATATGTATTAACAAATTTGCTGTGATTTTTAAGAATGAAGGAATGAAAAATTAAGGGTTTGAGAGGGTCAAATACAGCCCTGAGATGGATTTGCCACAAAGTGAGATGACGAAGAGTGTATACGAGTACGATAGTTTCAATGGATGCAAGAGGGCGAAATGTGAGGACAGAGTGATAGAATACGTGAGAGAAAGGAGAATGAGAGGATTAGAGCATGCTAGGAGGAATGCAAGGACAGGAATGAATAGAGACTTTTGCCGTGGCCATCTCCTGGGAAATGTTCTTAGAAAGGCGTCAGATAAAGATAGGTAGATAGATTGATAGCCACTACATTATTCTTGGGTATTTCTCTTTTCACCTTCCTAGCTGCATTGCTTCCACCTTCCTCGTCGCCACTACAGAAGACTAGTGTACTCCTCATTCCTGTCTAACAGCTTCATTGTGTACTATGGTTAAAGCAGCAAGCTAAGAATCATCCCACCAATGCGTTCGACTGATTGCTGACACAGTGCCTAAGAAATACTATGGAAGGTGACAGTCAGCTAGTGTTTTGATGTTGGGTATTTTGATCATAAAAGTTTAAAGGCCAAATTTAACGCCAAGGTCACGCGCAGCTTATTAATGTAATCCACGACTTATATATCGTGTGTTTATCTCTTTAATGCAAGAATTGACATGTCTTCACTCCTTCATCCTCTATACTAGTGACCTATAAAGTAGTTGCCTTTTTCTTTATTTTTGTTATCATTCTATGGGCGGGCATCGAGACATCTTAGAAAACAGGTGGGATTTTGTATTAAAACACTCCTGTCTTCCTCCAACCTCTATCCCACTCTGTTGTGGACCAGCCTACATTTCTTAATTTGTTGTGTGTATGTTGATTGATTGATTGATAATGTTTGAATGTAGATTAACAAAGATTATACAGAACTTTAATTGAATACTGTTCCTTTTACAGATGTTGCTGTTTTGCTGACAGCGAGTGAAGAAGATCTGCAAATAATGGTAAGTAAATTCATTATTGTTTGTAAGAGGGGTATTAATACAAAATTAAATGTGGTCAAAAGTGAATTTTTTCTTAAGAAATGTAAAGGTTTTGGTGTTGCAGATCCATAAGGAACATAAATAATGTAGGTAGCAGTGTATGATAAGGGTAAATGGAGAGTTAATGGAAGAGGCGAATTTGTTTAATGTCTTTGTTCCATGCTGTGGAAACGGAGGGAGAGACAAAAGAGATAACTTTGCAAGGGGAGTAAATGGTTAAAATGCCATAGACGTATGATGAGAGTTAGGACATTGAATATGGCGTTAATAAAACACTTTCAACATCAACAGGTTCAAGTGAGACCTGGACATGGAACAAAAGTGATATTTTTTATGATCCAAATAATGAAAATGATATACTTGAGTGGTGCCTTTGGTGTGAACAAAGTATATGGCGAGTGTGATGAGGAAAGTTTAATGCGTTTAGTATGGGAGGAGAAAAGAGTTGTGAAGGCGGTAAAAAGTCATTGTAACCTGAGATGGGTGAAAGTATGATAAAGAGAAGAGTATACAATAGAAGGACTGATGATGATGATGATGTGTGAGTAAGAGGACGATCCTTCAGTAACAAAGAAGAATAGAATATTGCAATATGAGAGAGAGAGAGAGAGAGAGAGAGAGAGAGAGAGAGAGAGAGAGAGAGAGAGAGAGAGAGAGAGAGAGGGGTGATTAAAACGGATGAAGTGAATGGACGTGAGCAAGAGGATACTCATCTACCTTGGCCTCCCCTCTAGTGGGTTCCAAAGGACAGGTGTTAAGAGTAAAGAGAGGAAGAAAAGGATGTGTGTATATGCGTGTGTTTGTGTGTGGGTGTGGGTGGGTGTGTGTGTGAGTGTATGAAACTTAATTACTCCAACTAGTGTAAGACCTAGTAGGGTGCACCAAATATCTGTGGTCGTCGTGTTGTAATTGAAACCGTCACTTCCATCACGCATTGCCTCCAGTCACAACGGAATACTAAGAAAAGTAAATACATTGATCGATAAAGTCACGTACTGGCCATCCCGTCAGCAAGAGGAGCGTAGCACATTAACAACAACAAAAAACTATTATCAAAAGTTATTATCTATTATATATTATCTAGTTGTTATTATTTTTTTTTTTTAATTACATGCTAGTGATATTTCAGCATCCTTCGTTCTGTGGTGTTATAATATTTCCCGCATATTGTGCATCGATGGGTTTTTTTACACATCACACATAACTGAACAAGTATGATGCTTAATGATGTCAAATTAAAAGTATTCTTGAGACACTCATAATCCTCTTGTCCAACCCACTAACCACCTTCACTTACACAAGCAAGGTCTAGAATAGTGAATAACAATATTACAGTGTTGATTTTATACTGCGTTAGTGCATAACCTATCTTAAACATGTTCAATTAAGTAATGCATAGTGTAATAATCTACGTAATCCAGGTGTATTCCATGGAACTTTTGAGGGAAATACAACCGGATGGTTCAGATCAAACATTCAATATTTGAGGATGACTCATTAAAGCATTATAAATATTTCACACCACATACCAAAAAAGGAAATACGAACAGATGAAAAAACACCATTTTGGCATCAGTCTGTGCAAGCAACACTGGTTTCAGCACACCTCTGGCCACTTCGTTCGCAGTAATGATAATGGTGATTGCGTTAGAACTGATTGTGGTGGTACCTAGCGTGGTGGCGATGATTGCCGGAGGAGGGAATCTTTGAAGGGGATACTGCTCACTCTCGAGGCAGATGGTGAGGCGGTGATGGGAAAGGTAATGGTCTGATGGAAGGAATGGTTGCCAGACAATGACTATCCTACATGTTAATTTGGTTTCTGTGTGTGTGTGTGTGTGTGTGTGTGTGTGTGTGTGTGTGTGTGTGTGTTTGTGTGTATGGGTGGGTGTGGGTGTATAGGAAGGTTACAAGGTGAATATTTATCCAATGCTAAGGAGAACGAAATGGAAAAAGAACAAACCGATTAATGTACATAATTACATTTTTCATATCACATTTTTCCATAAATCATTTTCATATATTTCGATCGATACAATGTTGGCGGATTCTGACATATTAACATCATGATTACTACAGTAGTACATACGAGTAGACTAAAAGTTAAAGCAATTTTGTATTTCTTATTCTTCTGATGCAAAAAAGTTAAGTCCCATCGCTGTGAACTGAACACTGTGAGGAGTAAGATAGATGAAGCTCTGTAGGTGATACTAATGAGGAAGGTGAGTGGATAGAGGTGCTGTGGGTAGGTCAGTAGTGAGGGAGACTGAGTATGGGGATGACTCACCGTCCAGCATGACCAGGCCGTCACTTAGATCCTGGAACACAGATCGCCATGTTGCTTCAGCCAAGGTTGTGATGTTATTGTTGAGGAGCTCCAGGTACGTCTGCTTGCCTGTCCCTGAAGTAATAGTGTTGTTGAGGTAAATCCAGAGAGAGAGAGAGAGAGAGAGAGAGAGAGAGAGAGAGAGAGAGAGAGAGAGAGAGAGAGAGAGAGAGAGAGAGAGAGAGAGAGAGAGATGAGCTTTGTTTGCTCGAGTTAAGTTTGTTCAGGTATATTTTAGTTGTTTATTTTTAGCTTCATGGAATATATATGACGCGCATGATAGTTGTCTTATAAGAAAACCCAATGTAAACAACAAAAACTTAGTGCATTTAATTTCTCACTGGTAAGCGAAAATATTGAAATGGAAGATTACTGAAGTACCTCGCAGGAGTCACAGATTTAATATTCAACCACATTTGTCTTGTATGCTTAGGGCAGAAAATAGTGAGAATCAAGATGAGGGTCAGAATTCACCCATCTTTATTGTTTCAGTTGACTCGTCTTTTTTATAGTCAAGTGAAGCCAAAGAGGTGTATTATTATTCTTTTATTAATATTAGTGTTGTTTTTGTTATTAAATTACACAATGGCAACCAAACTATGAAAACTAAATCACCACAATAAAGCACCAGAGTGACCTTAAGGCTCTAGCAAACACTGCAACCCAGATGAGAAACGGAAGAAACCAAACCAACCAACAAACTCAACCAAAGAAATTAAATAATTAATTAGTAAAATCTATAAAACAAAAATCTGCTTAAACTAAACAGAAAAGATGAAAACTTGTCCAAGGATGTGAGGAAAATATCTGCAGAAAACCGGTTTCATGTTTTTATCGTTACAGGAATAAAACAGTCACAACATTTAGTGGTACAACACCGGCACTCAGCGAGGTACAGTGAACCCATCCAATTTGTCAAACGAGTCAACCGTTGTGGCACGAAACGTTCAGGAAGAAAACGATGGAGTGCGTGTTGGGCATCATGACACTCGTACATCTTGTCAAATGTGGACTGTGTATCAACTTGACGGTGCAGTGGAAGGTCATCACACATGAATGATGCAGATCTGAACACACTATCTAACAGTCTCAAATGTGAGGACGCATTTGATGACCAAATTGAAGCGCAATATTACAATCTAGGAAGTACAAATCCTCAGAAACACCTTAATGAGATCATCGTAGAAAGATAAGAAAAGATCCTATATGTTTTTTTTTTTCAAGATGCCAAGAGTTTCTGTGCAATATGACAACTAATATGGAGTCGATAAGATGGATAATGTAAAATGTTTATCGAATTCACCAGTTTATTGATGGTGTGTCATTGAGTCACCAACCAGGAAAGAGTTAGCAGACTCATCCCTTCTCAAAACCTGAAATTTATCGCAGCAAATAGTGGAGTGAATAACATGATGCACAAGCTTGGCGCCTCTCCTCACGATTTTGAAATCTCCATCAGAATGGGAATAAATAGTGTTATAATCTGTTGCTAGGGGAATGAACGGTTGAGTAGTCGCCGATCTCACCATGGTGTTCATTTTCACCAATACTGCCTTCTAGGAATTGCTTCAGAGACTCAACAGATCGTGTTAATTTAGAGTTTATCTTCCTGCGCTCCTGTTCATATAGAAATATAGAATGAAGGGGATTTATGGAAAAATCAGTAGTTGCATAATTATATGGGATATCATAGAAGGCTGCCAGGACTTACCAGAGAAGAAATTAGGCTCAACAGAAGTAATCTGGTTCCCGGAAAGAACAATTTCTTCGATGACGTTGCTAGTGAAGTGGAGGGAGGCCGTGTCCAGGTGTGTAAGTTTGTTGTACTCCAGGTAAATAGTCGACAAGTTTACCATGTTAAGAAAAATTCCAGGAGCAAGTGTATTTATATTACAATGTCCTATGTTTAGATCGACGATGTGTTCGAGCTCAGTGAAAACCTGACTGGTGAAGGAGAGTTGGCTGTTGTGGGCCAGGGTGAGGGAGCGAAGGGAAGACGAGCGCAGGTCAGGAATGAACACTATGTTGTTGTGCGACAAGTCCAGCTGCCTCAAGTCAGACATAAGGGGTAGGACTGTGGTTGGAAAGCTTGTCAGTTCACTATAGGTTACCATGAGCTGTGTAAGGCTGGCTTTTGAACCGAGAATGACATTATCATCTACACGGCGGATCTGTGTGTGTTGTATTATAATTTCTTGGAAAGTAATAGTACCAAACACACCGTCAGGAAGGAAGGTTAAGGGAAGAGGGTCGTCAGGAGTACCAGTCATAGTCAGCCTCCTATAGTATATGAAAGGAAAATCGGCTTGAAATATTCTAATGAGCTGATCGATATCTACCACATGTGAACAGTCGATGTCCAACTCTTGGCTTGGTCCATTTTCTGTACACAGGCAAGGCGCGATGTCCATGTGGTATGGGCAGAGCTGAGCCGAGGTCGGAATTGCTCCCAAAACAAGCATCATCACCAAATACCGACACTTAGTAGCCATGCTCACTGTTACTTGTCGAACTGCTGCACAGACTCTCTAGCACCACCCTATCCTCGATGCCAGGTGGCTTTAAACTGGCTCATTATTCACTACTCATGACACTAGGTGCTCCCTCGATACGGGTAACCGTCACAGAAAATTCAATTAACAAAAACATCTATCCTTGACTTCGAAATATATATTCAAATAAAAGTATACTGACTTAGAGAAAATCTTGCCCTGTGTTGCCCGTGGAAAGGTCTGTCACGGCTCTTGACTTTGTTCGAAGGAAGCTAAGAGTAGCATCACTGTTGTGTTTGGGATTAAAACTATATAGCTTCCTTCATCTGATGTGGTGTTCATGACCTATGATGATGATGATGATGATGATGATGATGAAGATGATGAAATTATTATCAATATTATTCTCATTATTGCAATAACTTCTTTTAATCGGAACTATGATAATGATAGTGATGGTAATAATAATAATGGTAATGTTAACAATAAAGATAATGATAATGATTTTTTTCACTTAACAAAGAAGCTACTGCCTCTTTACATATCTAAATAACTGGTTCAAAAGAAGAAGACAAACCAGAATGGTGAACTCAAAGCCAGTCTTTGTCGTACTCCTTATCACTCTTCTACTGGTGTCAACAGCGGCCTTCGTTACCTCTGAACCCTCGTTGTGGCAACCAGTTCTGAGAAATTCCTCACAAGGTTTAGTTGTTTAGCGATATGGTTCTTGGAAATGAGTTAGTATTCAAAAATTTCGGCAGCCACGTCACGTATATCCGCAGCCCAGGTCACCGCCGACAGGAGCGCAGTTCTCACGGATCCTCGTTACCTGTATCAGCGGAGCCTTTATCAATGTGTGACGCCTCGCTGACACTATGAGGCGCACACCCTGAGAACTTCCACCTGCTCTTGGATGATATGCGCCATGAATTTATATTTCTTACATTGTGAAAAGTATGACGAGATGATGATGATGATGTGTGGTATGCCAAGGTGTCCGACTTGGTGAAGGAGAGCATCACGGTATTGTGGACGAGGTGACGCTTGCTATTTTGTCATTAGCATTATGTAAATTCAATTTTCATTTTGCCATATTCATACATAGTCTTAATTAAGAAAGGATCTGCTAAAATTACTGACATGCCTTTCGTCATGGAGATAGACTGTAACCAAGGTTCCGAAGAGGCCCCCCCAGACTGTCACTTGTCTGGCTGCAACGTTAACATCTGTGGAACCTTTCAGTGTTCCCAGCCTCTTGATGGACTGAGATAGAGAGTCGAGTGTTTTTATTCGTTGTATATAATAAATACATTCAATACGTGACACTTTCGGAGAGGATAAAATGTCGTGACGTTAACTGGTAATACTCGCTAATTATTATACCGTACTTGAATTAGTTCTAACAAGACGATGTCCTACTGGTCCGCGGAGCCAGCAGTCCCTGAAACGCTGATAAGATTCTTTTTTCGTGTGTGCTATCAGTTCTTCGCTGTCTCAGGATGACAAGAGTCCCATGGATAGAGCGAGCATCCAGCTGCGGTGCATTGACTGTGGGGACTAGCAGATGGCAGGCGAGGTGGCCTGTACTCAAGGATATGAAGCAAACAGTTGGAAAGCTGAAAAACACTCAGTACCTTTTAACTTTTGCGAAAAAAAAACATCTGCCAATCAATTTCCTCATAAACTAACTACCAGTATTTACAACGACATCCTGGCATCTTTAGGGCGCACTGCTGACCTGTTATGCAATCAGTGTCCCATCACATTGCTTTTATTTTCTTAGATCAAATGGAAAGAGGAACATAACCATAGTGTTTGCTATCAAAATTAGACAAAGGCACCGTATTCTCTTTATCCATTGTTACAGATAGTCTTAACCCAAGGCTTGCTGAGACGCAACTAAATACCATTGTTGCTGCTTTGCTGAAATGTGTTTACAGTTTTAGAAGTAACTTGATATTCCCCTTTAGAGGGTTTTGAAGGTATAGGATTGAAAGTAATAGATAGTGATAGTGTGGAAGATAATAAGGTCATAGAAATGGGCAAGATATCCTTATGAATTGTGTTGTCTGCTGGCATGTCAGAGTAGAGATAGCCTATGCTGCCACGTGCAGTAATGTTTGGTGTGTCTCATTTCTATTAATTATTCTATAGACCATTTCTCATTGACATCCACCGTCCTTCGCTGCCTCGATCGACATTTCCATTCAGGGTATTGTCCGACTCTGGGGAAAAATCCTCACAGCCGCCTCCATCAATAGGGAAAGAATGGCTGCATAGCTCAACCGCACCCGAGATAAAGTTAAATTAGTAATAGAGACGAAGGAGAATTATCATAATACCTGATTAACTGCGACGCGACCACCACTGAGTACTCTATTTGCATACCATGATGAAGGTGGACTCTATGATGGCATTAATAACAGGAGTGTGAAAGCTCTTCACACCGACGATGATTCAGTCTGATGTACGCGGCCGTCTGCTAGATGGCACTGCTTCTTCTTCGTGAACATCTTTACTCTCCGTGACTCAAGTGTTGCGTGGTAGTATATAGATCGTGTGCGTAAACTTTAACTATGATATCATTGTGTGTGTGTGTGTGTGTGTGTGTGTGTGTGTGTGTGTGTGTGTGTGTGTGTGTGTGTGTGTGTGTGTGTGTGTGTGTGCTGGCTATCTCAATGTTAATGTCTTCGCCTGACACTTAGCAAGCTGAGGTTCGCGCTAGGATCGTTATATTTTTGTTGATGAGCGAGCGTTTATTGTCCAACTTGAGGACGGGTTGTATGGTGTGTGGAGGTCATACCGGTAGATAGGTCTATATGCATTTTGAGCTCTCCTCGGGAGGATAATGGCTGACGATTACGAGTCCAGCACGTGATCCTCAAGATCATCGGTGAAATTACACACACACAATATTTTATTGCATCATACATGTTTCATGTTTCCAGTAAATCCATAGATTTCAAAACATCTCAAGTGTTTTTATACAATATATTCTTGCCTTACTTACATAATGCTCACAGAAAATTAATAATTCAAACGTACAAAAACTTGAACGTCTTCACTTTGAGGCGTATAAATGTGAGTGAGACACTAATCAAATTTACCTCACGAGGTATTGGGAGTCATTGCGTTTCTTATATATGCAGTATCGAGCAAACTATAACATCTAATGCCATTACATGCACATCATATTGAAGTTTTGTACGACAATTTAAGTTCAGGGGCTTCGCCTCGTGTCCTCTTTCATGGTGACCCACGACTCATACACAAGACTGAGCAGCAGCAACACGACCAAGTGCAAGTATCTCTATCTTTCACCCATACTTCCTCTCCAGAAAATAAAGAATAATGAATATATGAATAACAATAAATTAATATATATATATATATATATATATATATATATATATATATATATATATATATATATATATATATATATATGTATATACATATATATATATATATATATATATATATATATATATATATATATATATATATATATATATATATATATATATATGTATATATATATATATATATATATATATATATATATATATATATATATATATATATATATATATTTACATTTATATATATATATATATATATATATATATATATATATATATATATATATATATATATATATATATATATATGTATATATATATATATATATATATATATATATATATATATATATATATATATATATATATATATATTTACATTTATATATATATATATATATATATATATATATATATATATATATATATATATATATATATATATACATACACACACACATACATGTGTTTATACAAGTTTGTCAGTGTTGAGAAGAGCAATGGTTATGAATCGAGAAGTGTGTGCGGCTTAGTTAGCAGGTAACGTTACAGTAGGTAGTCGATATAACCTTGGCGGTAGTCGATATAACCTAGTTAATCAGTTGTGTAAAAGGTCTTTAGATCGCAAATCATGCACTGCCTCCCAGACAGGAGTTATTTTCTTCAAGAAAATGACGGCCAGCTTCCCTGAAAGCTCGTTATCCATAATGCATGCATAATGAGGCTTCCAGAGGGCAGTATCGTCGTGATCTTAATTGAACTGTGGTTTATGGTCTTTCTGTGGGTGTACTGTGCGTGGTGTTTGTCACGCTCATATCCATGCACGAACACCACATTTAGTTGTATTTTCTGTTACAAACCTTTGTCTATGTCCTTCCTGCAGATGCTTTGTTTTACCTAAGAAACAAGTAAAAGATTAAAACGAAAACATGAATCCATGTCCTCTACGACGCAAAGGAAACACAAAATCCTCAGCTTTAAACTCCCATTTTAATCTAGAACATAAGTATTTCATGTACCAAGCGTGACTTTTCTTCTTCATACAAAATCAATAATCAACACGTGTGTGTGGTGTCTGTGTGGTGTGTGTGTGTGTGTGTGTGTGTGTGTGTGTGTGTGTGTGTGTGTGTGTGTGTGTGTGTGTGTGTGTGTGTGTGTGTGTGTGTGTGTGTGTGTGTGTGTGTGTGTGTGTGTGTGTGTGTGTTTTATTACTAGTATTAGGGCCTGAAAATACAATATTAAAAAGCCGTCAAGTGTGTTTTACAAATATATAAAAATACTCTTATTTTGAATATTGTGTATTTTCGGCAAGAATTGAAGCCATGTGTTGGGGAGGAAAATAAAGGGTTACTAATCCCTTTTAGTTTGTGCACATTTATGGACACTGACGAAAGAGCTATAACTGTTCATCAGACATGTTTGTCAAGGTAGATTAATCCATTTATTTTTACATTTAGGGAATGATTGAAGATTCCCAGCTGATCGCTTCTAAAACAGTAACACAGAGAAGTTGAAGTTGAAATATTAGAGAGACATAAAGCTAAACTGATTTCAAGTTTTACGCCGCAATTACGTATCTACAGTAGTTGGTTCATGAATGTGAGGAGTCCTGTGCAATTAGGTTGTTGCCAAAATATTTTCAACTACTGTCAACGTAAACGAGAGCTGCCGTTACCCAAACCCGCTTAAGGCTGATGCAGGAATGGGCACTCACTGGGGCACAACATCTTTCTCTATTCCATTCCGTCAAATGTCCTGCTCAATACATTTTGTTTTATTGTAGATTTATATACGTACTATATACGTGCGATATTTTCTTACTATATCCTTTGCTTCTTTAACCATAAAGAGAGTAATTTCAAACTAATATACGTAATATTTACCTGCCATTGAATGAGAGAGAGAAGTGAGAGAGAGAGAGAGAGAGAGAGAGAGAGAGAGAGAGAGAGAGAGAGAGAGAGAGAGAGAGAGAGAGAGAGAGAGAGAGAGAGAGAGGGGGGAGAGAGAGAGAGAGAGAGAGAGAGAGAGAGAGAGAGAGAGAGAGAGAGAGAGAGAGAGAGAGAGAGAGAGAGAGAGAGAGAGAGAGAGAGAGAGAGATAATGGGGGTAGAGAAAAACATAAGTTGCAGGAGACAAAGTCCATATACAATTGTTCATTTTTTCATACAATAAAGGTATAACGGCAACACGATCCTCTATTATCAGTCACACCGAGGTGAGCAAAGACACACTGAAGACCCAGCGGCTCAGTGTTCGTGACGCGCGATGGCTGCCAACACACTGCTACTTCTGTTCGCTGCCACGCTGACCCAAGCCACCCTTGGGCTCAGACTTGAGGAGTTCGATGCGTCCCCTGCTAACCTTGTGCCGTCATGGCCGTGTCCTGAACCAACTGAATAGCTCCATGTGACTGTACCAAAGTCAACACTGACTTGCATCTGGATTGTTCCAAAATACAGGATGATGATCAGTTTCAATCCGTGTTCAATGCTCATTTCCCATTTTCAAATTTCACTCTTCTAACCATCATTGCAAATCCTGACGATAAGCGAGTTCCCCTCAACTTCCTGCCGCAAAATGTCTTCCAGAATGTGACTTTTGCCAACATTCGGATCAGTCACACGGAACTGAGTTTTATTTACCCGGGCGTGTTCGATAATTCTGTGCCATTCCTCGAAACAATCGCTATAACGGACAACTTTATTACTATTTTCCCTTTTGACATGGTGGACAAGGCTCCCTTTTTGACCGACATTCGTGTCTTCAGAAATAATATCTTGCACATGCCAGAAATGACTTCTGACACCGTGAATTACCTGCACATCGGTTACAATCCCAAAATACAGTTCGGTGACCACGCCTTTGAGTTTCTGCCAAACCTAGAATATTTTGTGGCTAATAACATTGAACTTAGTCATGTAGCTACGGAAGCCTTTGTAAAGAACACAAAACTGAAGTACCTGGACCTGAGCTATAATCATCTGGAAACACTCTACAAAGATTCCCTCAAGTTCCAGAGCCCCATTGAAGAAATTAGATTGAACGCAAATAGAATTCATACCGTTGAAGTGGGCGCCATTTCAGGTGTGTATCCCTCAAGCCATATACGTATATATATATATATATATATATATATATATATATATATATATATATATATATATATATATATATATATATATAGCATTTAATCAAGTATGATAATTTCAACGGCGAAACGTGTATTTACAATTACAAAAAAGTATTCATGCTAACAGTGTTACTCTATTCCTCATACTTTTATGTGGATTGTCCCATCAGCCAGCATCCACCACCTGAATGAACCGAGGCTAAGAGAGAGAGAGAGAGAGAGAGAGAGAGAGAGAGAGAGAGAGAGAGAGAGAGAGAGAGAGAGAGAGTTGGACTAAAATTACACATATGTTTTTTGGTTTGTTTCTTCTGAC
>JAXIVD010009579.1:10000-15124 GCA_036785275.1 Cancer borealis | reverse complement strand
CTACTACTACTACTACTACTATTACTACTACTACTACTACTACCACTAGTGTGTTGGACACAAGACGGGTAGGACGTGTCCTGCTTTGTCTCCGTTCAGCTGCCTTGTTTTAATGGGCCCCTGTATCATCTGGCCCCTGATTCCATGTAGTGTTCAAGTGCTGTATTATACACATCAAGATTACATAGTGCAAGTAGTTACCTTCTGCAGAAAGTTCACACAAATGGAATAAATCAAGTGTGTGTGATGGTGAGCCAGTGACACAGTTTTGGACTTGACAAGTAAACAACCAATATGGAGGACGAACAGTTTGTGGTGAACAGTCTGCTATGTTTTCTTAACTCCGGAAAGGATGATTATCCATATGAGACTTTATTTGATGTTATCCATTCCTTTTATTGTTTTGAAGAAGTTAAGAAAGGGAAGGAAATATTATGTGGAATTTTAAATGATGATGTTTCTTGGAGGAGAGACCCTGATAAGAAGCGTAAGGAAGTGAAGGATCTACTGGAGCTTCATGAACGAGTGAAACAGTCGAACCAGACTGTCAAGTTTGTGACAGACTCTCATAAAAGGATGCCGCCCTTAGGTCTTGAGAAGCTTGGTTCCCTCCTTGCCAACCTTACTGAAGATACATCCAGGATTAATGACGTTTTACCGAAGATTCTTGACATTAAAACAGAGGTGATTAATACAGCTGACACTGTGCGACAAATGATGGCTGATTTAGTTGACTTAAAAACCAAGTTCATGAGTGCTGTATCAGGAATCAATGACGCATCAAAAGGCATAAATGACTTAAATGTTCTTGAGGATCTAACATCTCTTCGCTACAGTGCTTCTCAGTCAGCTTCAACACGAAGAAAAGTTAACAGCACAACTTATGCCTCTAAAGTAAGTTCATCGCAGTGCAAGGTAATTAATAATGGGAGTAACGCTTCGAATCAGAGTGATCAACGTAGGAGTGCTGAAGTGCTTCATGAAGCCGCCGAGTCTGGCGATAAGGAGCGAGTTGAAGCAACTGCGGCTGGGACTGCATCAGGGAGTGAGACTGAAACGAGGCATGATTCACTTCAGACTCCTAGGCTCAATGAAGATATCGGTACTATACCGAAGCGTAGTGGTCTTACGATGTCAACAAGGATCTCACCTGCTAACACTAACTCAAATGGATGGACTTTAGTGGATCGGAGGAGAATGAGGAATGATAACAACAGAGGGAATAAAGTTACTGGTGCTCATCGGAGCAACACTTCATCATTCAAGGCAGCACCGAAATTAATTGATGTGTTTGTTGGGAGAGTAGACAATAGTGTGACTGAAGAGGTTTTAAAGGAATATATTATGGATACTTTTGGCATATCAATGGTTTTAGTAAATAATTTGATTATAAAAACAAGTGAACATAAGGCATTTAAAGTAACGCTTAAGTTTTCAGAGAGAAACAAGTTGTTTGATGCAGATCTCTGGCCAGAGGATATTGTGGTAGACAAGTTTTACAATAGATCTAGAAGGCAAGCTCCTGTTGATAATACTGCTGCTAATTAGTTTTATTTCTTACTCCTTTTTATCATTATGGATTGTAATTTAAAGCTTTGTACATTTAATTGTTGCTCGCTGAGAAAAAATATTGATCCAATTAGGAATTTAACATCTTTAGGCTACGATTTTGTCTTTTTGCAAGAGACATTTTTAACAGATGAGAAACTTGGTGTTTTAAATTTTATAGATGAAAATTACGAGTGTATTGGTGTTGGAGCCACCTTCTCTGACAAGGTATTGACTAGTTCAGGAGGCAGACCAGAAGGAGGTTTGGCTATACTATGGAGGAAAAGTTTATCTCTGAAAATTAATAAAGTAGTTTTAGAAAAGAATTTTATAGTTTTTAATTGTAATATTTTTGGTTATAATGTTGTTTTTATTAATGTGTATCTGAATAGCATTAATTGGGAGGCTACTACGTTGAACAATTACTTGGAATCTTTGTCAAACTTTGAATATTTCTTTGAAAATCAGGAGTATGACTGTGTATATTTGATTGGGGATTTTAATGCAGACCCTTTTTATGGTAGAGCATGGCAATATCTTTCAGAATTTATGAGGAAAAATGACCTTAAGTGCTTTGATGTTAATGAGTTAGATGATAATTGCTTTACTTTTGTTGGATATGGTAACTCTGTAGCTAAATGGCTTGATCATGTTGTCGGTACAGTACATGATGGTATAAAGGTTGATAATATTAATGTTCTTCAGAATATCTATGGTTCAGATCATTTACCACTTGAATCAACGCTATGTTTTAGTGGAAGCTTGAATGTTCTTCCTCCACAGGCGTCACCCATTGTCAGCGACCGTTTTTATGTTACGTGGAATAATATGAAAAGTTATGAAATACTAGACATTAATAATGCAGTTGATGCACAATTGCACAATTTTTCTGCCTTGTCTGTACATGATTGTTATAGGACAGGCTGTCGAGATCCAAGACATGTGAGTGAGATTGATGAGCTGTATGAAGACCTTGTAAACACTGTTCAAAGTTCTTGTCAGAATTACATGAAAAAGTATGTAAAGAAGAACAAATTGCATGTTATACCAGGGTGGAACAGAAGTGTAAAAGACAAACACAAAGTTGCGAGAGAAAAGTACCTTAGTTGGGTAAATCATGGCAAGTTACGAGATACAAGTTTACATGAAGAAATGCTGGCCAGTAGAAGAGAATTTAAGAGTGTTCTTCGGGAATGTAAAAGGAATAAACATAAGGAAGCTTGTAATTCTATTGTAAATAAATTTCAATGTAAAAATAAGACCAGTTTCTGGAAAGATGTAAAGAAAAGTAGAGGTGTCAACAAGGTATCAAATGTTATTGATGGCAAAAGTGATGATATGAATATAGCACATGTTTTTTATACTAAGTTTTTACTTGATCAGCCTGAGTGTGATTCAAATGATGAAGCTGATATGTGTAATGAATTAAAAAGGGTTTGGTCACAAAGCAGAAAAAATGTGTCTACGTGTATCCAATGTAACGTTAAAAAAACTTATATCTCGACTTAATGCAGGTCAGGGTCATGATCAGATTCATTCAATATTTCTTAAAAATGCTTCTGACCAATTTTTATGCAATCTTGCTCATTTCTATAATATGTGTTTTGTTCATTGCTATCTACCTATAAGTTTGTTAAAGGGTACTATTACTCCTGTTTTAAAGGATGCAAAGAAAAATGTAACAGAGTCTTCTAACTATAGACCCGTAATGCAGTCATCATGCCTTCTCAAGATCTTTGAATTACATGTTTTAGATGTTTTAAGTGAAAAATTGGTTTTGAATTTTAAACAATTTGGTTTTAGAGCAGGTTCATCTACCACAGATGCTTGCTTTGTTTTAAAAGAAGTTATGTTTAGATATTCAAAGCGAAAAAGATCGGGGTTGGCAACTTTTATTGACTTGAGTAAAGCTTTTGATAGAGTTGATCATTTCTTACTTTGCAAAAAAATGTTAAGGAGCTCCATTCCTGTGGATGTTGTATTACTGATTTTGCACTACCTGAGAAACCAGCAAGCTAATGTTAATTGGAAGAACTCCACAAGTAATTCTAGTTTTATTGAAAAAGGTGTGAGACAGGGTGGCATTATATCTCCTTTCTTATTCAATCTTTATTTGAATGATATTATTGATGAAATATCAGATATTAATGTTGGATGTTGTTTTGGCTTCTCAAGATGTAACATAATAGCTTACGCTGATGACTTGGTGTTACTTGCAGAAACACAAGCTCAGATGATTATATTGTTTGATAAACTTACTACATGTATTGATAAACATTTTTTGAAAATTAATAAGGATAAAACAAAGTGTGTTATATTTAGTAATAAGATGGATGAATTAACTGAGAACATTGAGTTAAATGGGCAAAGGTTACAGGTGGTCAAGGTTATAAAGTATCTGGGTCACAAAGTTACTTTTAATTTCAAAGACACTGAAGATATTGCTTTTAGACTTCAAAATTTTTATGCTTCATCTAATAGTATTTTTAGGGACTTTGCATTTGTTGATAAACAAACTCTTTTATTTATTTTTAAGTCATTTTGCCTTCCTGATTATGGGATTCCTTTATGGAACCATCACACTGTTTGTAATTCAAAAATATTTAAAACACTTGATATAGCATTCAGTAAGGCACTAAAAAGAATCTGTGGTGTTCCTGTATTTGCAAGTAACCATATCACGGCAGCCCGGTGTGACCAGTTGTTATTTAAGCATCACGCAGCCTTTGTACAAGCCAGATATTGTAAAAGATTATTAAGGTCATATCATCCTATTCTAAGGCTAAATGTTCCTCACATTAAGGATGGACTTGCAATGTTATATCTTTTTAACGATTTCAAAAATGAATATAATGTAAATGTTTTTCAGGAAAGTTTAGATATTATAAAATCAAGAATACATTTCATACAGAATCATGAAAGAAGAAAGTCTCCTTGTTTATATTATGGATTTTAGTCTACTTTTTAAGTGATTTTTTTTTTTCATGTACATAATTTAACTATTTTAATAATTCTCATATTTCTTAATGTCTTATGTTGTATATTTTAGTATTTTTATCTTAATCATTGTCATACCGTTTAGAGTGTTGTTCACACTTTAATAACACTTTATTTTTTTTTTTTTGTCACTATATGCAATGCGACAATGTATACTCGCTATTGTGAAATAAAGGAAGAAAGAAAGAAAGAAAGAAAGACTACTACTACTACTACTACTAGTACTACTACTACTATTACTACTACTACTATTACTACTACTACTACTACTACTACTACTACTACTACTACTACTACTACTACTACTACTACTACTACTACTACTATTACTACTACTACTATTACTACTACTACTACTACTATTACTACTACTACTACTATTACTACTACTACTACTACTACTACTACTACTACTACTACTACTATTACTACTACTACTACTACTACTATTACTACTACTACTACTACTACTACTACTACTACTACTACTACTACTACTACTACTACTACTACTACTACTACTACTATTACTACTACTACTACTACTACTACTACTACTACTACTACTACTCTACTACT
>JAXIVD010009579.1:0-5000 GCA_036785275.1 Cancer borealis | reverse complement strand
TGTGTTGTTGACTACAGTGTAACGTCCTGTAATGCAAAGGTAAACACACCCATTCACGGGGGTTAAAAAAAAAGAAAAAAACACACATCATCACCTACAGGGAAGCAAGATCACCACAAACACACACACACACACACACACACACACACACACACACACACACACACACACACACACACACACACACACACACACACACACACAACACGGCACTAGGAAACGTGGGAAACACCTTCAAACACCAAACATGCATTCAAATCTCCGTAAACAGTTCGTAGTTTCGGCTGGAATGATGGTAATGAGGTGGCGTGTGCGTGGTAGCGTTCGTACCACCACCACCACCACCACCACCACCACCACCACCACCACCACCACCACCACCACCACCACCACCACCATCCTCGCCCCTGGTTTGGTCTTGGTGGTGGGAGGGAGATAACCTGTAGGACCCAGCAGGCAGCAGGGAGCGGGGACACTAATTTGCCTTTGTTCATTCTCCTTATCAGAAGAATATCTCACATTAGACTATTTCTTCGTTGGTTAAAGTGTGTGTTTGTGCTGCTGTGGATGTAGCGTCTGTGGCTGTGACTGTTCTGCTGTTGTGTTTATGGTCCAGACTGATTTTGTATGTGTTTTTATGTGCTGTTATTTGTGCTGTTTCGTTCTCACGCTGTTATGTTCATTTGTTTTTTCTTGTGCTGTGTTTTTGTGGTCATCGTTATGCTGTGTTGGCTGGCTCTTCCCTTAGCTGGTACTGTGCTGTGTCCTTTTTTATCCTGTAGTGTTGCTGTGTCATGAGGTGGCTTCTGCTGTGTTCTTTTATTTATAACTCTGATTACCAGTGCTTCCTCCTCCTCTTCCTCATGTGTTTCCCACGTTGTCATGACTCTGTGCCTTCCTTCCTTACTTGCTGTTGTTGCTGCTGCGTTGTTGTTGTTGTTGTTGTGTTTACATGGTTAAGGATGGGTTATTTTTGGTTCTTATGTGTCCCTTTCTTACGTCATCTGGCCTGAATCTTGACCTTTTTTTCTCTCTCTCTCTTTTTTTCTCACACCACGAGTACCTCTTCATGTCCTCAGTATGTCATGACTGTGCTGTATTTTCTGTTGTTTTCTCGCTGCATCCTGTTTTTGGTGCAGTGACAGAGGGTGACTAATATGACTGTACTCTCATATTCTAGTGTGTTGATCCTGTCCTTCCTTCCTAACATGGAGTTTAGTGAATTAAGAAAGGGGGAGTGTAACCTCTCATATATTGCTTTACCATGTCCCCTTCTCGCTACTCGCACATTTCCCCCTTCCCTTATCAAGCTACTATGGTCCTGGATCCCTTCTCACTTGTCACCCAACTAACAGCGTCTTGTGGTGCTTAGATCCCATCGTAAGACTACCTCGGTGCTTACCTGCCTGACACTGGCCTCTATCTCCCACTCTGATCTTCCTCTCACCAGCGTGTTTCTGTTGTCTGTGTGATAATCGTAGCAACGGGGAATGTTGACACTACAGGCACCTGCGTGGAGGGAGGAGGACGACCAGGTGCTACCCAGGTGTTGAGGGCAGGGGTGTAGGGGTGTAGGTAGGGGGTGTATACGACGCCTGCTATGAGAGGTCGTTTGAGGGTTGTAGGGAACGACCACGACTAGGAATTTTTGGGGACTAAAGAACGAAGGGGTACATTTGGTATATATTTAGGGTCGTTTCAAGGTCACTGACATCATATAACTTCTGGAAAAATGTTTGTTTTTATATGAATTTTTTTTTGTGTGGTTTTAATCTCTTTACTCTCTTTCTTACCTTCTCTCCTCTCCCTTTCCTTCGCCTCCTGCCCCTTCTCTCTTCATTTGGTAAGGAGAAAAATAAAAGTTGTATGTCGTGGAAGGTGATAAAAGAAGAATAACCTTTAGATCATCTTCATCTTGCACTAGTAGACTGTTCTCTCTCTCTCTCTCCTCTCTCTCTCTCTTCAGCTCTCGTCTCTCTCCTTCTCTCTCTCGTCTCTCTCTCTGTCTCTCTCTCTCTCTCTCTCTCTCTCTGCTCTCTCTCTCTCTCTCCTCTTCTCTCTCTCTCTCTCTCTCTCTCTCCTCTCTTTCCTCTCTCTCTCCTCTCTCTCTCTCTACTCTCTCTCTCTCTCTCTCTCTCTCTCTCTCTCTCTCTCTCTCTCTCTCTCTCTCTCTCTCTCTCTCTCTCTCTCTCTCTCTCTCTCTCTCTCTCTCTCTCTCTCTCTCTCTCGTAGCAATGAGTTCAATTTAAACAGATTTCTATTGAAAAAATGAAAGGCATAAAATGGTTCACAAACGTGAGGTTTAACGACCTTACAGTTAGTGTATATAAGATTGAAAATCTTGTGAAGGTTACATAAGGATGTGGAAAAAGGGCATCAAGACCAAGAAGGTGACTTGTGATTATTTACTGTATATTTTAATTCTTATGTTATAGACGCATAAGGACTAAACTTACATATTTACAAACAAACAGAGGAGGATGGAGATAGGATATCATCACTACATATTGTAGTTAAGATGTTATGGACACATAGAGACAACACTTGGTAATTTCAACACACACACAAGAGGCAAAAGACAACAGTGGTTGGAGTTAAACACATACACTTTTGCACCAACAGGTTGGACCCACACACAGGTTGGATCTACAGATTTACTACTGAATGAAACTACCTCAATATTCTGGGCCTATTTTGGGCACCTTAGGTTTTCACCGTGTCTTATTTAGGTATGGGAACTTGTTGATTGAATTTTTGGATTCATCTTAGAGCACAATGAACGAGAATAACGGTAATTTCGATGTGACCAGTAATTTCTACGATGTCCTGGGCGTGGCGGCCGACGCCACCCCAGAAGTAATACGGAAACAGTTCCGCCGTCTCGCCCTTGTCACACACCCGGACAAGAATCCCGATGACGTGAAGGCGGCCACTGTAAGGTTCCAGCTGCTCCAACGAGCTGTGGACACACTGTCGGACCCCGAAAAGCGGGCAAGGTATGACGCCAAGCACGGGAGGCACCAACGCCAGTCCCGGCAGGCGCGGAAGGACAAGGCCAAGCCCTCCTCCTCCTCCTTCTCCTCCTCCTCCTCCTCCTCCTCTTCCTCCTCTTCACACTCTTCTTCTTCCTCCTCTTCACACTCTTCTTCTTCTTCTTCTTCTTCTTCTTCTTCTTCTTCTTCATCTTCTTCTTCTTCTTCTTCTTCCAAATCTTCCCGCAGGTTTTCCTTCTCTTCCTCTCCAACCTATACTTTCTCTTACAAAACTACAGGAGCAGAGGAGGTCTCGGCCAAGGAAAGCAAAGCAAGAAAGCGAAGGCGACAGAGGCAGAAACAGCAGGAGCAGCGGAACTGAACGTGCCGCCAACACGGACCGGGAACTTGTCTGGGCTGTGACAAGCCGAGGTGAGGCGCCGAGCGGAAATTTCCTGTTACCGTCATCCGCGAGCGAATCTATCTATCTCTCTTTCTATACGCCACATAGAAAGAGAAATAAATAGATTTAAAAAAATTAAAAACTCGATAATTACGACTTGCTGAGCTGGTAGGTAGGTAGTTAATTAGTTGTTAAGTAGGTAGGTAGGTAGGTAATTAGATAGGTAGTTAATTAGGTAGTTAGTTAGGTAGTTAGTTACCTGGGTGATTAGGTAGGTAGTTAAGTAAATATGTATGTATATGTACGTGAGTGGATCCCAGACAGCTGAAAAGGAAAGGAAACCACATTTTATATAAAGTTTGTTTTCGTTATTGGGTCATGTTCTTTTCGGTAGTAACGGATAATAATTATTATAAAAAAAATAGGGAAATAATATATATAAATAAATAAAAATAATAGGGAAAAAAAAAAAAATAAGAAAAAATAAATAAATATGATGGTGGTGCCTGGGTGGTTTTTTTTTGGTATTGATAATTGGGATGTGTTTTGGGGTATTGATAAGTTTGTGTATTTTTGGGGTATTGATAAATTTGTGTGTTTTTTGGGTATTGATAAGTAGGATGAATTTTGGGGTATTGATAAGTGGAGTGTGTTTTGGGGTATTGATAAGTGGGGTGTGTTTTGAGGTATTAATAAGTGGGGTGTGTTTTAGGGTATTGATACGTGAAGTGTGTTTTTGGAGTATTGATAAGTAGGGTGTGTTTTGGGGTATTGATAAGTGGGGTGTGTTTTGAGGTATTGATAAGTGGGGGGTGTTTTAGGGTATTGATACGTGAAGTGTGTTTTTGGAGTATTGATAAGTAGGGTGTGTTTTGGGGTATTGATAAGTAGGGTGTGTTTTGGGGGTATTGATAAGTGGGGGGTGTTTTGGGATATTGATAAGTGGGGGGTGTTTTGGGGTATTGATAAGTGGGGTGTGTTTTGGGGTATTAATAAGTGGAGTGTGTTTTGGGGTATTGATACGTGAAGTGTGTTTTTGGAGTATTGATAAGTGGGGTGTGTTTTGGGGTATTGATAAGTAGGGTGTGTTCTGAGGTATTGATAAGTGGGGTGTATTTTGGGGTATTGATAAGTGGGGTGTGTTTTGGGGTATTGATAAGTGGGGTGTGTTTTGGGGTATTGATAAGTGGGGTGTGTTTTGGGGTATTGGTAAGTGGGGTGTGTTTTGGGGTATTGTTAAGTGGGGTGTGTTTTGGGGTATTGATAAGTGGGGTGTGTTTTAGGGTATTGATACGTGAAGTGTGTTTTTGGAGTATTGATAAGTAGGGTGTGTTTTGGGGTATTGATAAGTGGGGTATGTTTTGAGGTATTGATAAGTGGGGTGTGTTTTAGGGTATTGATACGTGAAGTGTGTTTTTGGAGTATTGATAAGTAGGGTGTGTTTTGGGGTATTGATAAGTAGGGTGTGTTTTGGGGTATTGATAAGTGGGGTGTGTTTTGGGGTATTGATAAGTGGGGGGTGTTTTGGGGTATTGATAAGTAGGGTGTGTTTTGGGGTATTGATACGTGAAGTGTGTTTTTGGAGTATTGAAAAGTGGGGTGTGTTTTGGGGTATTGATAAATAG
>JAXIVD010009578.1:2500-10000 GCA_036785275.1 Cancer borealis | reverse complement strand
CTTAAGATAGAAATGTCCATAAACACTTCATCAATAGGACAGCAACAGACCTCAACTGAATGTGTATGACTTACAATATAACGCTTCTATTCTTATCAGGTCCAGTCAGGCTGATCTGTAAATTCCATTAACTCTGCCTCTAATAATAGCACCCACTCCATTCCATCGCCTGTTTCTATGTAAATATACATAATTAAATGTAAATACACTTGCTTCCTTTATCTTTCAGCTGACATGACGATGACATGACAATAATGATGATGACGATGACAACAAGGACTATGACGACGATAAAAATGACGATGACGATGACAGTGTAGCGACAACACCAGATTATTATTACTAAAGTTATCCCACCAAACATGCACCATCGTCATAGTGGTAATCTAGTATAGTATTACTCAAATTTCATTCTCTATCATAAAATGTTCCCTTCGATTTATATTGGGAATATCATGTTCCTTTCTAAGCGTTTTCTATCGGCACATTACCGGAGGAGGACGTGGGCCTAGAGGAACTTTGCTCTGTTCTATCCTGTTCTCCCACACGTAGCTTACTATAAAAACCTGAAATATACGTATTTACAGTGAACACCAACCTCAGAGCATACAACAATTAATGACGTGACACATCTCGTTACCTGAAATCCGCGATGAACACCTGTAAAATAACAGTCATGTAGCAGTGTACACTTGTACAATGAACGCAGCACAACGCCACCTGCGATGAACACGTGTGATATAACACTTGAAAGCACGCCATGCACCGCCAGGATGAGTGTTTACTCTGAACACCTGCTGGGAACCCTTCTGAACGCGGCGTTCAGAAGGGTTCCCAGCAGGTGTTCAGAGTAAACACTCATCCTGGCGGTGCATGGCGTGCTTTCAAGTGTTATATCACATGAAAATAATGACAGCAGACAAAGGTGCCGTCTTGCGCTTCCATGATTGACGATGACGATAACGATAACCACAATCAAGATGCAGATGACAATGACGATGACGATGACAATGACGATGACGATGATGATGCCGATGAAAATAGCGATGACAATGATGATAACGATGACATGACAGCAATGATGATGACGATGACAACAAGGACTATGACGATTACAAAAATGACGAAGACGATGACGGTGAGATAGTGGTGTAATTTCTGTTGAATATTACTGAGGTGGTTGTGGTGGTGGTTTTGGTGGTGGTGGTGATGAGAGAAGTGTTAGTGGCTGTAGTACTTTTCATGGTGGTGAGGTTTCTAGTGGTGTAGTTGTTGTTGTTAGTGATGGTGATGATGGTGGTGGTGATCGTGGTTTTGTAAGTGAAAACTATTTGTGGCTAGCATCGGTACTACTGGTGCATGTATGTATGTGTATGCGTGTGTGTGTGTGACAGAGATATATATAGATCGATAAGATAGAGACAAATATCATTATCATCATCAATAGTAGTAGTAGTAGTAGTAGTAGTAGTAGTAGTAGTAGTAGTAGTAGTAGTACTAGTAGTAGTAGTAATAGTAGTAGTAGTAGTAGTAGTAATAAGTAGTAGTAAGTAGTAGTAATCTTATACATGAACCGTAGTATCAATATTGTGGTATCAGGGCGAGGACTTCCCCTTATAATCTCATCATGTCCCTATCGCGTCTCCCTTTCAAAATGTACAAAATTGTGTTTATTATGTAAATGTGACCCGCAGTGAGAGGGAGAGGAGAGAGGGGGAGGGAACTAGACGAAGGGGGAGGGGGAGGGAAAGGGGGAGAGGTTGCTGAGTTTATGACCCCTTCAGCCCCCCGGGTCATTATTTACGAGCGGGGCGTTGCAAGGCTCAACCAACTCACCCTTGCAATTGCAGAGAGGAAAAAGGTGAAAAGACCGCACGGCAAAGGGTCGACCTAAAGGCGGCATTTATCCTTCTCCTTTTATGAGTTTCGTCCCTAGACTCTGGCGGCGAGTGACGATAAAGGAGAACCACGATAAAGCGGGCACTGCAATAACGCAGCAATCAGGGCACCATTAGCGCCAGGTGCCCGGCCCTCCCACGTCCATCATGCCGCCTGTGGCACTTTATGTCTTTAATCCACGTTACATCGACCCACGACAGACGCTGAGCCGGTCATCTCGGTCACTGTATTACGGATAAGAAAACCACCTGATTTTTCACTCTGTGGCTTTGGTATTCAAGGTGTGGGAGACTCTCAGCAACACCCAACACCTGCTGAGGGCGTGAGAGGCACCCACCACCACACCCATCATCACCCACTTGGAGGCTGCGGGTGTGAGAATCCAGCATCCTCGTGGCTTAGGGACAATTGAGAGTATTATAGGGAATGTTTTCACTCCTCCCTGGGAAGACTTTACTAGAAGGAAGGAAGGAAGGAAGGAAGGAAGGAAGGAAGGAAGGAAGGAAGGAAGGAAGGAAGGAAGGAAGGTAGGAAAGTAGGAAGGAAGGAAGGAAAAGAACTGTACAACGAGAGCAAAATAGAAAGAATAAAGAAAGGAAGAGAGAGAGAGAGATAAATAAAAAAAAGAGGAAGATAAAAGGATGTGAGGTGAGCAAAAAGCATTTCAAAGTAAACGACGTAGGTAGTTTGAGAGGTGAAAAAAAAAGGAAAAAAAAAACAAGGTGGTAATGAGTGAGTGAGTGAGTGAGTGAGTGAGTGAGTGAGTGAGTGAGTGAGTGAGTGAGTGGGTGAGTGAGTGAGTGAGTGAGCGAATAAGTGAGTGAGTGAGTGAGTGAGTGAGTGAGTGAGTGAGTGAGTGAGTGAGTGAGTGAGTGAGTGAGTGAATGAGTGGGGGTAAGCAAAGGAGGAGGTAAGGTATAGTGAAGAGTGGGAGGACGCGGGCGGAAGGGGAAAGAGGAAGGCGTTGAGGATAGATAATAAGTTGCAATGGGAGGAAGGGAGGAAGAAGGGAGGCAGTGCAGGTAAGAAAGGGAGGAGTCGGTCTAGGGCGGAAGTCTTACCCTTACTCCATGAAAAGACATCCAGGAAAAATGAAAAAAAAAAAAAAAAAAAAAAAAAAAACGAGTCTGTCTGGAAATATTTTTTACAAAGTTCTCATTTCCGACAAACGATGTGAGGAACGAGGAAACGAGAAAAAAGAGAGAAAAAGGGAGAAAGAGAAAAAGAGAAACAGAGAGAGAGAGAAAAAAAAGTTACAAAACATTGGAGAAATAAAACGAAATACAACCCGATCGCGTGGGACACACAACGCAGCCGTATAAAAATGTAATCCTCTATCGAAGCCTTGACGGGAGATCCGGCGGAGGTGGCGATGGTCACGACTCCCTTTGTGCCGCCTCCTGCCATTGTCGGGGGGCAGTGACGGCGGCGGTGGTGGTGGTGGTGGTGATGATTGCCTGTCTTAAAACTCTAGAAAGACGCCCTCCTTACCTACCCTCCCACCGCCCCTTCCCTTCCCTCTTCACACGATCCTCACCACCATCACCACCACTACAATCACTACAACCACCACCACTACCCTAATTTTGCTATGCTGATAAAATTAAGTGTAATCACCATTCTATTGTTTATTTTCCAGTATCCTGTTTTTTTTTTTTTTTTTTTTTTTCCCTTGATAGACGCATAAGGAGTGGTGTTAAAAGGTTAGGGGAAAGGGCAGGTAAGGGTGAGGTAAGGGGAGGCAGGAGTGGGGCGGGGCGCAGGAAGGCTAAATGCACAGGATCCCTTTACAAAGGTTCAGATTATTTCGATAGGATCCCAGGCCGCTGCCGACACGCACGATCGCCCTTTGTTAGGAGAGAAAAGCGATCCTTTACCCCTTGGCTGACACTTTTATGTAGTGATGAAACACATACCAACTCCTCCTCCTCCTCCTTTTCCTCCTCCTCTTCCTCTTCCTCTTTCTGCGATTGTATACGAGTAGCGTAAAGAAACCCTGAGCCTATATTTTATGTGAGTGTTTACGAGCAATATGTTATCGTGGAAAGGAGGCTTGGCACACCCTGAGCAGCTCTTATAGTTCAAGTATTGGGGAAATGTGTGAGTCTCGTGCTGGTGCCGTGACACCCGTGGCGGAGAGGAACATAACTCTGCACTCCCCACTCTATTTATATGTTTAATTATCTGTGGGTTTTGTGTCTAAGAATTATGTCTATCGTTGTTGCCATTGTATGATAGATAAAGAGTAAAGAGTTTTTCCTATTTATCGCAAGATGTGTTAGTAGCAATTTATTGTTACTACTACTACTACTACTACTACTACTACTACTACTACTACTACTACTACTACTACTACTACTACTACTACTATTACTACATCTACTCTCACTACTTCTACACACACTAAACCAAACTTCCTACCTTCACTGAACACCTAACGCAATCACCTTCAAACACCTGACATTTTCATTATCCTCACTCACCACACTCACAGAACAACAACACCACCACCACCACCACCCTCACTTTGCCCCCACCCCCCTCACTTGACATTTCAAACACATGCATCTCCACCACCCACTTCTACGCGAGTCACATACTTACACGTTGCACTGAAGTCACACAAGGAAACAAAAGTACACTGCAGAGTTAAGAGAGAAAGAATTATAGTATACACAGATAAATAAAATGCTTCTCTTTCTTCCCGTGTTTCTTCACCACTAAAACCTCACTCAGTATATACAGCCTCTCTATAATTCACATGATATTAATTGTAATTGTAATAGTGTAGTAATGCAGCGGAAGTATAATTTTATTTATGGTGATAGTGGTGGTGACGAAGATGAAGAAGAAGAAAAGAAAGGAGGAAGAAAGAAGGAAGAGGAGGAGGAGGAGGAGGAGGAGGAGGAACAAGAAGACAAGTGCAATGATCACAACACAACAAAGAATCTCTCAACACCTTATAATCCGCGAAACCTCAAGCCTTGTCAACAGCACACAAATCACCACACAGTCCCACCCTTGCCTCCCTTCCCTTCCCTTCTTTCCCTTACCTTCCCTTCCCTTCCTTCCCTTACCTTCCCTTCCCTTCTCTTCCCTCTACTCCTGCTGCACCTCTCAACACACACCCCTACACCTGCACCCTCCACACACACACACATACACACACACACACACACACACACACACACACACACACACACACACACACACACACACACACACACACACACACACACACCGTTATGGCCTCAAGACAGGAGGAATTCACAGTCCTAACTACGTCATACACAACACTCCTATCAACACTTACCTGGTACTACAACACATTACCGTCAAACTATACTGCTACACCTTATCTTTACCGCCTACACTTACCTAACCTAACCTAACACTTTCCTGCCTACCTACACCCAAGGCGATCTAGTCAAGTACGGTGTGAACACGTATTACTACCTACACACTACACTACAGATCTATACATACACCTACTTCATACGCTATATTCAGTACATACACCGCATTATTACATCACATTATCTCTCTTTCTCTCTCTCTCTCTCTCTCTCTCTCTCTCTCTCTCTCTCTCTCTCTCTCTCTCTCTCTCTCTCTCTCTCTCTCCTCTCTCTCTCTCTCTCTCTCTCTCTCTCTCTCTCTCTCTCGTACAACACCGAAAGTCAGGGACGGGTTGCTATCTATGCCGCCCAAGCATGACCACCCTCCATTGAGAGAGTGGGCGTGTGTGGGCGTCGACCAACCATCATTATTACGCTTCCTTCTGCCCCTTTGTTCTACTGAGGGTGCGGGCGTGACCTGGCGGGGCGGAGTGAGACGGAGAGGCAAGGGGAGGCGAATCCTTTTCAAAATTCTTCGTTTCTCACGCTGTCGTAATGTTCCAAAATAAGCAGATGGGAGCGTTCTTCGCATATAATTTCGCCTTTAAGATTGGCAGGCAGGATGATAGGGCTGTGAGCTGCGTGGACGACATGCAGGGAGGGAGGCAGGGAGGCAGGGGGAGGATGGTGTTGGTGGAAGGATGGAGGGGTGTAAGGGGTGAGGGAGGGAGGGTGTCGCGTGCCTGGTGGAGCTCTGGTGTGATCGTCGCTATCAGGTCGGAGTCCTTGGAAGTGGATGGGAGAGTGGCTGCGGCGTCTCTACCGACACAGAGCTGTACGAATACCTATCATTAGGACCCCAAGTGTGATTACAGGTGAGCTTAGGTCCTACAGCCGCCTACCTCACTGCCTTCCCTCCCTGCCTACCGACCTACCTACCTGCCTACCTCTCCTACCTACCTACCTGCCTATCCGCCATCCTCCTCCTCTCTGCCTTCCTCCTCCTCCTCCTCCTCCTCCTCCTCTCTCCTCCTCCTCCTCCTCTTCCTCCTCCTCCTCCTCCTGCTGTTGCTCTGCCCTTGAAGGTGTCATTAAAGTAGGACGGCAGGGCAGGATATGGGTCCTGGGGTGGGCTATGGGGAAGGTATGGGTGGACTATGAGTGGGATATGGGGATGGAATGGCATGGATGGGATAGGGGAATGGTATGGGTGGGATATGGGTATGGTATTTCTTTCTTTATCTTTCTTACCTATGGGTGGAATATGGGTGAACTAAGAGTGGTTGTGAAAGTATATGCAATACTATTTATAAACAATTATTTTGTATTATAGTAAGACATAAGACATATATATAACTGTGTTCATTTATCTAGTTTATTTTAATCTATTGTCTCTGTCTGCTTGCATGCCTGCCTGTCTATCTATTTTATCTCTCTCTCTCTCTCTCTCTCTCTCTCTCTCTCTCTCTCTCTCTCTCTCTCTCTCTCTCTCTCTCTCTCTCTCTCTCTCTCTCTCTCTCTCTCTCTCTCTCTCTCTTCTAAAACCGATACGAATAAACCTAATCGAACTTGGAATTCCCTCCTCACCTGGCTCTTCCACCCCCAGGTAATCAATACACCTGGCAATTACGCAAATGAGTGAAGGCTGTGGGCGGGGCTAGAGGGGCGGGGCTGGCGGGGCGGGCGGCAGACGGGCGGGCGGGCGGGTATAGGCGGCGTGTGGCCAGTTGGGTCTACGGGTTGCCAGCTGACCCTTGGGACTTGGCGGCAAGAACCCACAAAAAAATCCCAATCCACGTGGCGGCCGCTGGTCAGTTTGGGGGAAGGGGAGTGAAGGGGGGAGGGGTATGGGAGGAGGAGAATAGGGGGGGGGGGAATGGGAGGAGGAGAATAGGGGGGAGGGGAAGAAAGAGTGGGGTAAGGGTAAGGGGAAGGGGAAAGGGAAGGAGGACGACTTCAGCCCTCTCAGGTAAGTGAATGGAGGTCCTTATAGGTGGTGAAAATCTTTTAAGTTAGTGGGTATTTTGTTATTTTGGTGGTAGTGGTGGTGGTGGTGGTGGTGGTGGTGGTGGTGGTGGTGGTGGTGGTGGTGGTGGTGGTGGTGGTGGTGGTGGTAAGTGGAGTTATACTGATGTTAATAGTGGTGTTGGCTGCGTAAAAGCGAATGAGAGAGAGAGAGAGAGAGAGAGAGAGAGAGAGAGAGAGAGAGAGAGAGAGAGAGAGAGAGAGAGAGAGAGAGAGAGAGAGAGAGAGAGAGAGAGAGTGT
>JAXIVD010009577.1:10000-15128 GCA_036785275.1 Cancer borealis | reverse complement strand
ATAAGGAAATTAGTCAAAGGTTATGAAACCTCATACAACCTCATACAAGATAGATATAAACCAGCCAGTCTTTGGTTGGAAGGGATAATAGTGTTGAAGATGTACATTTGTATAAGTAATATATAAATGTGAACCTCGTTTTAAAGGTAATCAAACTTTACATAAACAAGGTGAATACAATTAATTAATACCAGGTGATAGTGAACTTATTTGTGTATTTATTGATTCATATTCTTACCTCATCAGTAGGTACTAAGTTTTGTTAAGAAATATAAATCATTCTTGGGGATCTCTGGTTCAAAACACTTCTGGTTAATCATAAAGAAAATAATACAAATCATACAAAAAGTTATCAAAATACATTCCTGGTTAGTATACATTTCCATGAATTAAGTATTAGTATTGGGAGCATGAATAAGGTGAGTGTGTATATGTGTGTGTATGTAAGGTTACTATATCAAAGGTGAATATATTCAGAATGTACAATTATTATAGTGTATAGAATGTGTAGTCTAAACCAGATTGATTAGGTATATGATATGTAGGTCAGATTAATATGCAATCTAAATCCTACAGATACATTAAGGTTTATTTGGTGTAGTGATTATATTGAGCAAAATGTTCCTCACCATCACAGTTCTATTTGCAAAGGACTGACTTAGTTACATTCAAAGTGAACTATGTCTCTTACTTCACTAACACTGTAGGTTTAACAATGGTGCAAACACTTGTACAAACAGCTCAGCATAACAATCTGAAAAGCATTAAAGTGTGCATTTCTATTTGCAACATGAATCCTATATTTTGCAATTTTTTGGGGTGATTGAAATCTTGCTAAATATATAATCCTTTAATGAAAAAACAAGGGACATTAAAAGGTATCAGAAGACTTTTTTTTACTGTGGTTAAATTATTACAGAACAGTACCGACAAATGTGCCGCGTATATATTTTAATGTGGTGGTGCTCGATGGGGAGGCGTAGTGTGGTGAAGTGACGGTCAATGTCCACTGAACTCTATCTGAGCCTTGGTAGCTATGGTCTGGTTAGTAAGGTGTCGTTACCTTGAATGTAGTGTTGGGTTTGATCACCGGCCGCAGCCATCTTATCACTACTTGCTCCTTGCCATCAATTTCTCGGCTTCTCGGCATTTTCAAAACACGAAGCGTTACCGTAGAACCTTTAACTATATAGTGTTTACAAGAAGAGCCTGGTATATGTAGAGTCATACAGTTAATGTTATACTTAATTTTCATTATGCATATTAGTTCAATTATTAATAAATCCATTGATTGATACTAAAAGTCATGATATGCAAGTACTATATAAATTTCATAGTGGCACTTCTAGCCTCTAACCTTCACCTGCTTCTGGAGTTTGGGTTTCTCTGGAAACTAACAAACTGTGTGATGTCAAGTTCATGTAATCAATACAAACCAGGTCTATATATTGAAAAGGTTACTTTTGGATCAAATATCTTGGATGGTGTAGCAATTCCAATATCAAATATTGTCCTACAATTAAAAAACACTAAGGAACTTGGAATATATATATATATATATATATATATATATATATATATATATATATATATATATATATATATATATATATATATATATATAAATATATATATATATATATATATATATATATATATATATATATATATAATATATATAAATATATATATATATATATATATATATATATATATATATATATATATATATATATATATATATATATATATACAGTGGAACCTTGACTTACGAGTTTAATTCGTTCCGTGACCGAGCTCGTAACTCAATTTGCTTGTATATCAAATCAATTTTCCCCATTGAAATTAATTGAAATGCCATTAATCCGTTCCAGCCCCCAAAATACCACCCAATTTTTTGGTACGTGTTTTTAAATAAGAAAAATGTATTTATAAATAACAAATATTGTATAAAAACATAATAAAAGAGAATGTAAAGCAAATCAGCATAAATGGCTCGTGCCTTCTCGCAGGTGATACCCTCCGTCACGGTATCTCCCGCAAGCTCCTTCTCCCTCACCCACATCAATAGCAGATTCTCCATCTTTTCATGGACAGAGATCCGGAGCTTAGAAATTATTTTAACGCCCTTGGCTGGTGTTATAGCCTTTATCGACTCCTTCTGCTTCAATATGGTACATATCGTAGAAGTACTGCGCTCGTATTGCCTCGCCAAGTCGATTACTCGCACACCTTGCTCATGTTTTTCTATGATTTCACGCTTTATTTCGATGGACATCATCTTTTTCTTCTTTGCACTGCTGTCCTTTCCTCTCACTTTCTTATGACCCATGGTTACAAACAAGAAATTTGGTAAAATAAATGTACAAAAGCACAGAACGCGAGCACAACAGAGATCCTTACGCGGCGAGGTAAACACAAGCAGAGAACGAATTATGCACGGGAAAGCTGGGCGGGTGTATGGCTGTGTTCACTAAAGGCCGGGTCACACGGACAATTTTTTGTCGACAAATTTTGTCGACCTCGTCTCGCTGGAATATTTCGTCGACGCTGTGGTCACACGATGAAGTGCCGAGTCGGCGCCAAGACATCATTCAGCAACGCCCGAACCGGTAAATATAACCGAACTGTACCAACTGTATCAAAACAAAGGCAGAATTCCCTACGTTGAAGACAGTCAAGACACTCATCCTGCTTCAGTGCTCCAAAATGAACGGCGCAAGTGACACGGATTCAGACGTAAGTATTGCAGAAATTGTACTTTGCTAGCGTTAAAAAGAAAGCAGCTGCAACAGAAGAACGCAGCCCTGAGTGACTGAGTGACGGCTCGTGTCTCAAAAAACTCGTATGTTGGGGCACTCGTAAGTCAAGGTTCCACTGTATATATATATATATATATATATATATATATATATATATATATATATATATATATATATATATATATATTATATATATATTATATATATATATATATATATATATTATATATATATATATATATATATATATATATATATATATATATATATATATATATATATATATATATATATATATATATATATATATATATATATATATATATATATATATATATATATATATATATATATATATATATATATATATATATATATATATATATATATATATATATATATATATATATATATATATATATATATATATATATATATATATATATATATATATATATATATATATATATATATATATATATATATATATATATATATATATATATATATATATATATATATATATATATATATATATATATATATATATATATATATATATATATATTTATATATATATATATATATATATATATATATATATATATATATATATATATATATATATATATATATAAGTATAATTTTTTTCTGTGTAAGGAACTCTTCTCAGCCAATCCACATGATTGTGATGACAAGTTATGTGTGAGAATGATAACATTATTCCACACAGTTATTGTAGTGCAGTGAAAGGGTTTGGCAAGGTTAGGGTTGACATGATTCAGTGTGTTTCATAAGTGTCATGCAAGGCTGATCCTCCTAACACACTGCTGCAACTCTCCATCCTGTGAAGGGTTTTTATTCCCTTAAACATATCAAAGGTCAGCCTTAAGTCCCTTCTTAACACTGTCAAACTCCACTTGGAGCAAAACATTACTAAGAGTGAGAAACCCAGGCTAGTGAAACCAGGCGTTAGCGAGGCGGGAAGGAAGGAAGGGAGGGAGGGAGGGGGGGAGGGAGAGAGCAAGGAGCAAGGAAGTCATTGCACCGCTACCACCCAGACAGGACCTCTAACCCGGTGATAATATTTCTTCGTCTTAAACCTTCTCTGTTCCTCTACTTGTCATTTTGAGGGATGGAGGAGCAGTAATACATTATTTTTCATCATGTATAGTGGAGAGATGTAAAGAAAACAGTGCCTATCAAGTGTAATTTGATAGAACATAACATAACAGGTCGTCTTCTTGTGACCGCTAGCAGCCGACAGGACCTCTAAATATTTCTTCGTTTTAAGCCTTCCTTGTTCCTCTACATGTTTATTTGAGGGATGGAGGAGCAGTAACACATTATTCTTCACCATTAATAATGGAAGGATATAAAGAAAACATTACCTAATAAGCGTAAGTAACCTAATATAAGAACATCAACAAGTTTCAACAGGTACCGTTAGGTGGCGGCCGTGCGTTGGCTGGTGAGTCACGTATATATAAAACCAAAATTGAGATTTTTATTATAAACAGGAAAGTAATTATATATGGTTTAAAAAATCGTCTGAAATACCCTAACAATTTCCTACATAAACATTTGTTATATATGATTCGTAATTATTGCATGAAAATTTTTTATTTCTAAGGTCAATCATAAAATCGATATATAGAATAAAGCAATAATAATTAAATCAAACCAATAAAAAACATAGAATAGAATATATATAAATTATTCAAACCGAAAGTAAAGCCTAAATAAGCCATAGAAAAAAGAAAAACGAAGAAAACAATGGAAAAATGAGAAAAAAAACACGGTAATTATTTGTTTACATCCAAGAGTGTTAATTATAGCGTGTTAGATACAGTAAAAGAAGTGTTAGGACTTGGTGACCTACAAGGATAGAGATGAAGGCGAGTGTGTTGTGTAGTGTTGTGTGTTATGGTGGGCTGACAGGATGACGAATCGGCAAAAATCGTCAAAAATATCGGTATACCGAAGGGCTTCTAATGCCTGTAATACCGGTATATCGGTATACCGGATAGGTGCACATCCCTAGACACACACTCAGCTGACGCCAGGCAGTGTAATCTGATTGTGTGGAAACATTGATCAGGTTTCAGAACTTAGTAGTCAGGATAGGACACGTGGGAATGGGTACAAGCTAAAAAAAACTTAGATTCAGGGCAGACATAGGTAGATATTGGTTAACTAACGGAGTGGTGAACGATTGGAATAGGCTGGGTAGACAGGTAGTAAGTAGTCAATAGGTAGCTTTAAAAGACGGTTGGATCAGAGTATGGATAGGTATGACAGGTGGGATGGATAAATATTGGATTATTCCAAGGGTGGGGGACAAGGAACTGCCTCGTGTAGGTCAT
>JAXIVD010009577.1:0-5000 GCA_036785275.1 Cancer borealis | reverse complement strand
CACTTACCTCATCACACCTGTTCTTACCTTTCCCTCATCCCCTCACCTCATAAACGGGAAAATTTAAACACCTGTGGACTTACTTATTCTCTCATTAATCTCATCTCCTTCACCTTGCTTCTCCTTGACTTACCTGCGCGTGTGTGGGTTATAATTCTTGTGTTAATTAATGCCTCAATTTGTTCCTACCTTACCTGGTCTTGTTACTCGTTATCTTACCTTCACAAGCGGGATTATTTATTTATTTATTTTAGTTCGTATTTTTGTTGTTCCTTAGCCAGTATCCTTTTGATAAGTAAAAAAAAAAAAAATAAATAAAATTGTAGGCCCTCTCTCCCCTCACCTGGTGGCAAACGAAGGTGTGAGGTGATGTGGTCTCCGCCTTCGCTACCTGTTGATTGCAAGTGTATATTCTCTCTCTCACACCACTACTACTACTACCTGTCTGTCTGTCTGTCTGTCTGTCTGTTTGTCTTGTATAATATCTGTATCTAGTTTTGTTTCACTCCTTCCCTTCCTCCCTTCTATTTCTCTCTCTCTCTCTCTCTCTCTCTCTCTCTCTCTCTCTCTCTCTCTCTCTCTCTCTCTCTCTCTCTCTCTCTCTCTCTCTCTCTCTCTCTCTCTCTCTCTCTCTCTCTCTCTCTTTCTTTCTTATTTCTTCATCTCTTTCTTCCCATCTCCTTTCCTCCCTTTTTTTCTTTTTATTTTCTCTTTTGTTCTTGTCCCTCTCCCTTCCTTCCCTCCCTCCCTCCCTCCCCTCCTTCCTTCCTTCCCTCCTTCCATTCACTCCTTCCCTCACTTCTCATTACTCCTACATTCTTCCCTCCATTCTTCCCTCCATTCTTCCCTCCTTTCTTCCCGCTTTTCTTTCCTCCACCTCACACTATCTCTCCAATCTTTCCTCCCTCCTCCATCCTATCTATCCCTTCCTCCTCTTTCCTCTAGCCTGTTTTCCTCTTTCCTCCTTCCTCCAGCTTATCCATTCTTCTTCCCTCCCTCCCCCTTCCTCTTCCCTTCCCCCTCTCCTCCTTAGGGTGGTATTGTCTCCCGGGACTGAAACTTGCTTAAAGGGCATCGAACACTGGGTTGAGAGAGAGAGAGAGAGAGAGAGAGAGAGAGAGAGAGAGAGAGAGAGAATGTGTGTGTGTGTGTGTGTGTGCGTGTGTGTGCGTGCGTGTGTGTGTTTTGAAGTGTGTAGTAATAATAAAAGCAAACGGCCTATTGATTGCAATGATATCCAGTATAGGTTTGCAATATACGTGATAGCACGCCCATTAGAACCAAGACTCGGCACAAGGGGAAACAAGGGGGAAGAAGGGGAAAGAAGAGGGGAACAAAGGGGTAGGGGAAGGGGAAGGAAGGGAAAGGGGAGGGACAGAAAGAGGAAAAAAGGAGGAAGAAAAAGAAGAAGGGAAACAAAGAGAGGGGGAGGAAGAGTGGAAATAAGGGAGGCTGGGAAGGAAGAGGGAAACAAAGGGAGGAAGAGGAAGAGTGGAACAAAGGGGGAGGAAGGAAGAGGGGAAAGGGGAGGAAGAGGGAAACAAAGGGGGGTAGGGGAGGAAGAGGGAAAAAAAGAGAAGGGGAGGAGCAGGAAGAGGGGAGGAAGAGGGAAAACAAGGAGAGGGGAAGGAAGAGGGGAAATCAAGGTTTGTTTTGGGGAAGAAGAAGACAAACAGGAGAGAGAGAGAGAGAGAGAGAGAGAGAGAGAGAGAGAGAGAGAGAGAGAGAGAGAGAGAGAGAGAGAGAGAGAGAGAGAGAGAGAGAGAGAGAGAGTGAAAGGAAAATGGAAGTGAAAATCATAAGTAATAAGTAGATGGAATGAAGGAAGTGAGAAGTGTAAAGATGAGAAATAATGAGGAAATAGATTAGAGGCTGTAAGGGGAGAAGAGGGGAAGAAGAGGGGAAGAAGAAGAGGAATGAGAGGAAAGAGGTATGGAGAGGAGAGCAAAGGAGATAATTGTGCATTCATTCACACTCTCTCTCTCTCTCTCTCTCTCTCTCTCTCTCTCTCTCTCTCTCTCTCTCTCTCTCTCTCTCTCTCTCTCTCTCTCTCTCTCTCTAATTTGTAAGGACAGGAGTGCGTTTTTTCGTGCTATAATTGCGTTAGAGTGGATGCGTGCGTTAAGTGAGTGCGTTCAAGTGCGTTCAAATGTGTTAAATTGCGTTTAAGTGTGTTTAAGTGTCGTGTTTATTAAATGAATTACGACTTTTAACTGCCCCCTCCTCCTCCTCCTCCTCCTCCTCCTCCTCCTCCTCCTCCTCCTCCTCCTTCTCCTTCCCTTCCTTCCCTCCTTCCCCTCCTTCCCCTTCTTCCCCCTTCTTCCCCTTCCTTCTCCTCCTTCCCCTCCTTCCCCTCCTTCCCTTCTTTCCCTTCCTTCCCTTCCTTCCCCTCATTCTCCTCCTTCCCTCCTTCCCCTCCTTCTCATCCTATCATCCTTCCACTTCCTTCCCCTCCTTTCCTTCCTTCCTCTCCTTCTCTTCCTTCCTCTCCTTCTCCTCCATCCCCTCCTTCCCTCCTTTCCTTCATTCCCCTCCTTCCCCTTCCTTCCCCTCCTTCCCCTTCCTTCCCCTTCCTTTCCTTCCCCTTCCTTCCCCTCTTTCCATTTGCTTTACACTATTGTCTTCTGTACCTCCTCCCTTTGTCTGCCTTACTAAACCTCCCTCCCCATGTCTTCCTTACTGTACCTCCCTCCCTTCCCCCCCCTTGTCTTCCTTACTGTACTTCCCCCCTCCCTCCCTTTTTTTCCTTACTGTAGCTCCCTCACCCCCGCCCCCCCCATTGTCTTCCTCTCGAGTGGCGTTGTAGCACCTGTAGATAGTGTAGTGTCGCATTGCGGGTTGTAGGCACACCATGTTGCGGGGAAAAGATGGGAGGAGGGAAGGCGGTGGTGGTGGTGGTGGTGGTGGTGGTGGTGGTGGTGGTGGTGGTGGGTGGTGGTGGTGGTGGTGGTGGTGGTGGTGAATTGAGAGACAGAGACAGTTAGACAGAGATAATTTAACACCTATTACAAAAAACAACAAAAAAAGAGAAGCCTAACAAATCAAAAATATAATTAGGCACTTACGAATGCAATAACCTAACCTAACCTAACCTAACTTAACCTAATCTAACCTAACCTAACCAAACTTAACCTAACTTAACCTAACCTAACCTAACCTAACCTAACCTAACCTAATTGTTTACAACCACCACCATAAACATATATAAATAAAAAAATAATAACTGTAATAAAAAGATCATTGATGAATTAATTAATACAATAGAAACATAAAAGGCATATCTACTTATCCTTTCAACATTGGCTTAAACGAAACACAGGAATAGAAGTTAAGTCAAGTCATACATAACAAAAGACTTAAGGGAGAAAGTTATATACTCTCTCTCTCTCTCTCTCTCTCTCTCTCTCTCTCTCTCTCTCTCTCTCTCTCTCTCTCTCTCTCTCTCTCTCTCTTCTTTCCCTCTCTCTCTCAGCCGGAATCAAAATAGATCTTGCTGTTTTTTCCCCGCGGCTCGGTAAGATAAGCCTGGTATCGGATCTTCAAGTCTGGCTGTCTCGCTGTTCTGGAAAGTTGGTCTGTGTGGAAGCAACTATTGAATATTCCAAATTGTCAGAATACGTAGGAACTTTTAATGTGGCATCGGAGGCAGTCAGGGGGAGGGAGGGGGATGGGGAGGGACTGAAGGTGAGGGTTGGAGGGAGTGAGGGAAGGGATGAAGAGAGAGGGAATGAGGGAAGGGGGAAGGTAGGGAGGGAAAGCTATTTTTGAGGGATATTGTGAATTACTATGAAGCTTTGATACGTGTGTGTTGTGTGTGTGTGTGTGTGTGTGTGTGTGTGTGTGGGTGTGGGTGTGTAGCTGCTTTGTTTGTTGATTTATTTATTAGTTTATGTATGATGGACAAGGTACGAAAGTTAAATATTTATACATGTATATTTTTTTTTGTGGCAAAATTTGTCTTGTTTGTTATTTTTTGTTATTCATTTTTATGGTGAGTATTTTTTTTATATATTTCTTATTTCCTCTTTCGTATTCAGTTAGTTAGTTAGTTAGTTAGTTAGTTAGTTAGTTAGTTAGTTAGTCTGTTATTTGCTTACCTTCTCTTTATTTATTATGTCATTATTTATTACATACTGACTTAATGAACGAAGGAACTAAATATATTTCAAACATTTCGGAAACACTCGCTCACTCCCTCTCTCTCTCTCTCTCTCTCTCTCTCTCCCCTTTCCCTTTCCCTTCCCTTCCCTTCCCTTCCCTTCCTATGCGTGAGGTTAGCTGGCCTTCCCTTCCACCCTCACACTCCCCTTCCATCCCCTGCGGCGGAGGCTTGGTCCCAGGTGTTCCCTTGGCCAGGTAACCCCAGTATTGCTTCAGATAATGGGTTTATTGAAGGTAGGTGAGGGCCCGAGCTACGCCTTGTAGTAGTGGAAGGTGGTGGTGGTGGTGGTGGTGGTGGTGGTGGTGGTGGTGATGGTGGTGGTGGTGGTGGTGGTGATAATTTTTTTTTCTTTTTTACTCAAGTTGTTTTTAATTTTCTTATTTAACTTTTTTTTTTAACTCGGTGCTATTTTTTTGTTTGAATATTTTTGTTTCTATCTCTCTCCTTCTTTCTCTTTTGTGTTTTAAGTATCATCTTCGTCTCCTTCTTCTTTTTCTATCTCTCTTTCCTCTTCTTCTTCTTCTCCTTTTTCTACTTCTTCTTCTTCTTGTTCTTCTTCTTCTTCTTTCCTCCTTCTTCTCACATATGCAAATGAACTTTCAGTGTTGTGTTTGTATCCATTTAGAGTTGAATTCCCTTAATTGTTTGGACTTGCAGCACATTTACCTCCCATCCACCACAAACTGACGTCTTTGTTGCTTCATTCCTTTGTTAGGTTAGACGCCACCTGTTGAACTTACCCTGTGCTTAATTACAGGTGAGAGGGAACCGGAATCCACACTCTCTACACGCACACACGCACACACGTACTCACTCACACTGACATACACACATATAT
>JAXIVD010009576.1:7500-12500 GCA_036785275.1 Cancer borealis | reverse complement strand
GGTTGAAGACCTAGAAAGCTATGAGGACTTCAAGGCTGATATATTGATGGCTTACGAGCTGCGGCCAGAAGCCTATCGCTTAAGGTTCAGAGGTGGGAGAAAGAGACCCGGAGATTCTTAGCTCGAGTGTGCCTGCCATTTAGAGCAGGCATTTAAGAGATGGATCATGAGTGAGGGAGTGGATACTCTCCGCGACCTGGAGGAGTTGATGGTCATGGAGCAGTTCATTAATGCTGCTGATAAGGAACTGGTGCCTCTCCTCAGGGAGAAGCGTTTTAAGACGCTGAAGGAGGCTGCCACCTGGGCTGACGACCATGTGTTAGCCCATCATTCGGAGCCTCGTGCTGGAGGTGGATTCAAAGAGGGAGGACCACGAGGGCCAGGGGGCGGTGATAGTGCTGGTTCTGGTGCTCCACGTTCCCCTCCCCGAAGTCACGGCTTTGGCAATAAGAGCGGGTTCGTTAAGTCTCAATCCCCCGCTGCCCCTTCAGGGCCAAAAGGAGGGTCTGGAGGAAAGATGACCTTTAGTACTCCAAAGTACGATAACCAACCTACGTGCTATAACTGCCATGCCAAGGGGCATTTTCGATCTCAATGTCCCAAACTTGTGACAGCGGGCCCCTCCAAGACACCCCAGAAACCAGTTGCCTTGCTGGTGTGGCCTGACCAGGGTCGTGAGGAGAGGCTGCTCGCTCCTAAGGTTCACGAAGGAGATTGTGAGGAGGGGGTTCAGGCGGTTTCACCTGTTTCCCCCCCTGTTGTTGCTTCTGTGACTCCAGATGACTCGGAGCTGGACTGGTGTCGCCCATTTCTGTGTGGGGGCACTGTCGAAATTGACGGGAGCGAGTATCCTGTCACTGTCTTGCGAGACACTGGCGCACAACAGTCCGTGTGCCGAAATGTCACCGGGACTAAGGTGACTTCTTCAAAGGTAGTGTTGTGTAGGGGCCTCAACGCTGTCGAGAAGTTTGTGACGGCTGAGGTGAAGCTGTCGTGTCCACTGATCACCACTTCGGCTCAAGTGGCAGTGGCGGAACAACTGCCTGTGGCAGGTGTTGATTTCCTGCTAGGGAATGACCTAACAGGAGGGAGAGTTTGAGTGCCCACCCCTACGGGAGGTGAGGCTTCTGAGGTGTCGGGGCATAGTGTGCCCGACCCTGTTGCTGTTGTCACCCGGTCGCAGACCGAGAGGGTGATGCAGGCTGTTGCTCCTGGGGCCGGCTGCGACAGAGCAGGGTTACCAGAAGAGGAGAACAGTGGTGAGGAAGAAGCTGCCGCTCCTGGGGCCGACTGCAAAGAGGCAGGGTCACCGGTGTTGGAGGGCAGTGAGGAGAAGGTTGTTGGGGTTGTCACCCGGTCTCAGGCTAGACGGGTGGAACCGGCTGCTACTCTAGGGGCTGACTGCGACATAGCAGGGTCACCGTCAAACGAGAGCAGTGTTTGTCAACTGGATGAGCCAGAGCCGGGCTCTCCAGTGAGTCAAGGTGTGGGGGCTGACTGCCGCAGTGCAGAGCCACCCATAGAAGCACCTGACTCGGTAGAGGTTGTCGCCGAAGGTGAGGAAGGAGTGTTGAGGACAGAGGAGTCTTGTGTTGGCATTCCTCACTCTGCGGGGCACCTCGGAGGAAGCACCCACGCGGTGGTGTTTCCTGGTTGTGAGGCTGTGGGTCTCGGTACTCAGTCCGGGCCCCAGCCTGGTGTGTCAGACAGTTTGTTGGGGGTCACCTCCGAGGGAGGGGAGACTTCCAACTCTGCGGGGGAGTTGAAGACTCCCACCCCTGCGGAGTGTACCGGGGACAGGGAACAGGCTGTTCCCTTGTCTGGTGACTGTTTGACGGGTGAGGCCCACCTGGAGGGTCCACCCATTTTGGCCGATGAGGAAGTGATGGATGAGTCCACACCACGCCTCAGGCCCCGGGACAGAACCAGGGAAGTGTCGGTACCGCCCCTTCCGACAGATCCTGTGGTCCCGTCCAACCTTACTTGTATTGAGCCCGCGTTGCTCATCAAGGGACAGAGAGGGGACCCAGAATTGGCCTCTTGTTTTGCTAAGGTGGGAAAGGAGATAAGGGGAATAGAGGAGTTCCTGCTGCAGAAGGGGGTGTTACACCGCAGGTCGAGGGAGAGTGATGGGAGTGTGGTTCTACAGGTTGTAGTGCTTCAGGAGTTGAGGGAAGCCCTGGTGCTGTTAGCACACGAGCGACCTATGGCTGGACACCTTGGGGTTCACAAAACTCTCGCCCGACTGCGGGGCAATTTCTGGTGGCCTGGTATGGCCAGAGAGATTACAGAGTTGCTAAGGAGTTGTCACACCTGTCAGATGGTGGGCAAACCCAACCAAAATCCCCCTGTTGCACTCTTGCACCCTATTCCCGCTGTGGATCCTCCTTTTACCCGGGTCCTGCTCGATATGGTGGGGCCCCTCCCTACTTCCAAGGCCGGTCATAAGTACTTGTTGACCATTATGGATGTAACGACCCGGTACCCAGAAGCTATACCGGTGAGGAGTACCCACGCACGAGTTGTGCTTAAGGCTCTCCTCAACTTCTTTACCCATTTTGGTCTACCTCCCGAGATTCAGTCTGGTCGAGGGACCAACTTCACCTCAAAGTTGTTCGCAAAGACTATGACCGAGTGGGGGATTAAGCACATTCTATCTAGTGCTTATCATCCCCAGTCGCAGGGAGCATTAGAGTAGCACCATCAGACGCTCAAAACTATGCTCCGGGCGTTCTGCTTGGAACGAGAAAAGGACTGGGACGAGGCGGTGCCCTATGTTTTGTTTGCTGTGAGGGAAGCTCCTACTGAGTCCTTAGGGTTTTCCCCCAATCAGTTGGTGTTTGGACATCGGGTGCGCGGTCCGTTGGATTTAGTGCGGGAAGCCTGGTGTGTTCCCCACTCGGACCGCCCCGAATCGCTCTTGAAGAGCGTGTTAAGGACTCGGGAAAGATTGGTGAACGCGCTGGAGGTGGCTCAACACCATCTCGGAGCTGCCCAGAAGAAGATGAAGGGATACTACGACCAGAAGGCCAAGTATCGCACTTTTGCACCAGGGGAGGAGGTGTTGGTGTTGCTTCCTCTACAAGGGCAGCCGCTTGCGGCCCGTTACTGTGGCCCTTATGTGGTTGAGAAGAAGGTGGGGGATTTAGATTACCTAGTGGCCACTCCTGATCGGCGTAAGAGGGCTCAGCTTTGCCATGTCAATATGCTGAAGCCCTACTTCCGTAGAAAGAACCCAGAGGGTTGTTTTAGTTCTGCCAAGAAGGAGGCATCTTTATTTTTATTTTTCTGCCGTGCAGAGGAGGCCACCGAGGTAATGGGTTCAGAACCTGTAATCCCCGCGGAGCATTGGGAGCAGAACAGTGCGCTGCTCCTTGAAGAAAAGTTGCAACACCTGGGAGAGGTGCAGAAGCAGGAGATGCTTCGGCGGTTGGGAAGGTACCCTTCTGTCTTTGACAATGTCCCAGGCAGAACAAGCCTGATTCAACATGACATTGATGTGGGGGAGTCCACTCCAGTTAAGCTGGCTCCATATAGAGTGAATCCCCAGAAGCAGCAGTTGGTGGAGAAGGAGCTGGAGTATATGTTGGAGCACGGCCTGATTAAGAGGACGTATAGCCAGTGGAGTTCGCCTGTTACCCTTCAACCCAAGCCTGACGGTAAGGTCAGGTTTTGCATTGACTTTAGGAAGGTCAATACACTTACCAAGGCCGACACCTACCCGTTGCCCCGGGTGGATGACTCAGTGGAGCGTATTGGAGGGGCCACGTTTATCTCAAAGGTGAACTTGGTGAAGGGCTACTGGCAGGTTCCTCTCACGGACCGTGCTAAAGAGATAGCTAGTTTTGTGGCTAATGGGGCAGTCTATCAGTGCCAGGTGATGCCCTATGGATTTAAAAATGCCCCAGCCACCTTCCAACGTTTGATGGACCAGGTGGTGGATGGACTCCAGCACTGCGTCGTGTACATCGATGACGTGGTCATCTATGACACCTGTTGGTTGGACCACCTTGACAATGTGGAGGCACTGTTTGCACGACTCCAGGAGGCTGGGTTGGTGGTCAACCTGGACAAGTGTGACTTTGTTAAGGCTCGGGTCCAGTACTTGGGGTATGTGGTGGGCCACGGCTACATCACTCCTCCCGAAGCCAAAGTGGAGGCGATCAGGCGGTTCCCCGCACCGACCTGTCGCCGCGCTCTGCAGAGGTTCCTCGGGGTAGTGGGCTACTACCGCTGATTTGTGCCAGGGTATTCCACCTTGCTGGCACCTTTGACTGACCTCTTGCAAAAGGGGAAGAAGTGGGTGTGGAGTGAGGCGTGTGAGAGCGCCTTCTCCCAAGTAAAAGACCTCTTGTGCGGTCAGCCAGTTTTACGGGCTCCGGACTTCACCAGGCCTTTTGCTTTGGCGGTCGATGCCAGCCAGGCCGGGATGGGCGCAGTTCTCATGCAGCCCGACGAACTCCAAGTGAATCACCCTGTCTGCTACTTCTCTAAGAAGTTTATTTCAGCCCAAAGGAACTACTCTGTTATTGAGCAAGAGTTACTGGCTATTCTTTCGGCTCTGCAGCACTTCGAAATCTATGTCCCGGCCTATGGTCCCCTAGTTACCATCTATTCTGACCATAGTCCTTTGCAATTTTTAGACAAGTTTAAATTAAAAAATGTGCGACTCACTCGGTGGAGTTTACTCTTGCAGGAGTATAACCTAGAGGTTCGCCACATTAAGGGGATAGACAATGTTGTGGCCGATTTTTTGTCGCGAGCCAGTGAATAACTCAGTCCGCTTAAATTTTTTTATAAGTCCGTAAGACTTACAAAAAAATTTCTTTTAAGGTGGGGCGTGTTGCGGGCCCCACCCTACGGGAAGTGTTGGAGACGTGTCTACGTGACATGTCTGTGTGTTACGCCTTTCTGTCTGGAGACCACGTGTTATCCAGCTAGGAGCCAGGCGTGGCGGGAGAGTGAGAGAGAGATGAGTTGCCAGCGCGTATTAAGGCGAG
>JAXIVD010009576.1:0-2500 GCA_036785275.1 Cancer borealis | reverse complement strand
TCTATATGGAGCCAGCTTAACTGTGAGTGGACTCCCCCACATCAATGTCATGTTGAATCAGGCTTGTTCTGCCTGGGGACATTGTCAAAGGACAGAAGGGTACCTTCCCAACCGCGCCGAAGCATCTCCTGCTTCTGCACCTCTCCCAGGTGTTGCAACTTGTTCTTCAAGGAGCAGCGCACTGTTCTGCTCCCAATGCTCCTGCGGGGAGTTACAGGTTCTGAACCCATTACCTCGGTGGCCTCCTCTGGCACGGCAGAAAAATAAATAATAAAGATGCCTCCTTCTTGGGCAGAACTAAAACAACCCTCTGGGTTCTTTCTACGGAAGTTAGGGCTTCAGCATATTGACATGGCAAAGCTGAGCCCTCTTACGCCGATCAGGAGTGGCCTACTAGGTAATCTAAATCCCCACCTTCTTCTCAACCACTGAAGGGGCCACAGTAACGGGCCGCAAGCGGCTGCCCTTGTAGAGGAAGCAACACCAACACCTCCTCCCCTGTGCAAAAGTGCGATACTTGGCCTTCTGGTCGTAGTATCCCTTCATCTTCTTCTGGGGCAGCTCCGAGATGGTGTTTGAGCCACCTCCAGCGCGTTCACCAATCTTTCCCGAGTCCTTAACACGCTCTTCAAGAGGCGATTCGGGGCGGTCCGAGTGGGGAGAACACACCAGGCTTCCCGCACTAAATCCAACGGACCGCGCACCCGATGTCCAAACACCAACTGATTGGGGGGAAAACCCTAAGGGACTCAGTAGGAGCTTCCCTCACAGCAAACAAAACATAGGGCACCGCCTCGTCCCAGTCCTTTTCTCGTTCCAAGCAGAACGCCCGGAGGCATAGTTAGTTGAGCGATCTGATGGTTGCTACTCTAATGCTCCCTGCGACTGGAGGATGATAAGCACTAGATTAGAATGTGCTTAATCCCCCACTCGGCATAGTCTTTGTGCGAACAACTTTGAGGTGAAGTTGGGGTCCCTCGACCAGACTGAATCTCGGGAGGTAGACAAAATGTGGTTAAAGAAGGTTGAGGGAGAGCCTTAAGCACAACTCGTGCGTGGGTATCTCTCACCGGGTATAGCTTCTGGTACCGGGTCGTTACAATCATAATGGGTCATACAAGTACTTATGACCGGCCTTGGAAGTGAGGAGGGGCCCCACCATATCGAGCAGGGTACCCGGGTAAAAGGAGGTGATCCACAGCGGGGAATAGTGGTGCAGAGAGTGCAACAGGGGGATTTTGGGTTGGGTTTGGCCCACCATCTGACAGTGTGTGACAACTCCTTAGCAACTCTGTTAATCTCTCTGGCCATACCAGGCCAGCCAAAATTGCCCCGCATGTCGGGCGAGGAGTTTTGTGAGAACCCAAGGTGTCCAGCCATAGTCGCTCGTGTGCTAACAGCACCAGGGCTTCCCTCAACTCCTGAAGCACTACAACCTTGTAGAACCACACGTCCATCACTCTCCCTCGACCTGCGGTGTAACACCCCCTTCTGCAGCAGGAACTCCTCTATTCCCCTATCTCCTTTCCCACCTTAGCAAAACAGAAGCCAATTCTGGGTCCCCTCTCTGTCCCTTGATGAGCAACGGCGGGCTCAATACAAGTAAGGTTGGTGGACGGGACCACAGGATCTGTCGGAAGGGGCGGGTACCGGACACTTCCCTGGTTCTGTCCCGGGCCTGAGGCGTGGTGGTGGACTCATCCATCACTTCCTCATCGCCAAAATGGTGTGACCCGCCAGTGGGGCCTCACCCTCAAACAGTCACCAGACAAGGGAACAGGCCTGTTCCCTGTCCCCGTGACACTCCGCAGGTGGTGGGAGTCTCAACTCCCCGCAGAGTTGGTGAAGTCTCCCCTCCTCGGAGGTGACCCCCAACAAACTGTCTGACACACCAGCTGGGGCCCGGACTGAGAGTACCGAGACCCTCAGCCTCACAACCAGTGAATCAACACACCGGCTTGGGTGTGCTTCCTCCGAGGTCGCCCCGTCAGAGTGAGAGGAATTGCCAACACAAGACTCCTCTGTCCGTCAACACTCGCCTTCCGTCACCTTCGGCGACAACCTCTACCGAGTCTAGGGTGCTTCTATGGTGGCTGCTGTGCACTGCGGCAGTCAGCCCCCACACATTGACTCACTGGAGAGCCCGGCTCTGGGCTCATCCAGTGACAAACACTGCTCTCGTTGACGGTGGACCCTGCTATGTCGCAGTCAGCCCCTAGAGAGTAGCAGCCTGGTTCCGACCCTCAGCCTGAGACCGGGTGGACAACCCACAACATCTGCTCCTCACTGCCCTCCAACACCGGTGGACCCTGCCTCTTTGCAGTCGACCCCAGGAGCGGCAGCTTCTTCCTCACCACTGTTGTCTCCTCTTCTGGTAACCCTGCTCTGTCGCAGACCGCCCCAGGAGCAACAGCCTGCATCACCCTCTCGGTCTGCGAACCGGGTGAGACAACAGCAACAGGGTCGGGCACACTATGCCCCGACACCTCAGAAGCCTCAC
>JAXIVD010009575.1:2500-5000 GCA_036785275.1 Cancer borealis | reverse complement strand
AATGTGAAAAGCTTAACATTGAGCGTGGAATTTATTAGTATATATGTTTTTGATCCAAGCTTTTCTTCATTCCATTAACTATTTACTTTGATCATTAGAATAACTACACACACGCGATTCATGACACAAAGTTATTGGTAATAAATCAGCATTACTTACCACGACGATCAACATATTCCTACTTGAAGTGGAAAACAGCGTCTGTGAGGAGGCTGTGTAAGGGTGTTGCTTTGAGGTGCAATGCCATCCCTCAGTGTGAGACAAACTGAGTGATTAATCATCATCACCATCATGGGCAACGGTGTGGTTGTAGCAAGGAATTAAATGTCTTTTAACTCTTCATAACCTAACCATGAGTAAGTGTCTAGAGATGCCATCATCATTATCATTATTATTATCATCATCATCATCATCATCATTATCATCATCAGCCTCCAAAATTCCAATGCAGGAGCCTTCTCTACTCATCTCTATCCGCTGTCCTTCTATTCCAGACGACCAGAGCAAAGATTCCTATCTCGTTACTCTATCTTCTTCTCTGTCTTCCCTGCCTTTGTTTCACCATCCTTGTGTTGCCATTCTGTTACTTTAATTATTTATTCACCTACTATCTAATCGGAGCATGTTGTACTCTTCCCATGTTCATATTTATATGTTTTGTTCTGGTTAAGATGTCTACAACTTTGGTCTGCTCCCTAAATCATGATTTTTTGTTCTTATCTCTCCATGTTATGACAAGCATAATTCCTTTGGGTACCTTGGAGTTTTTGTTTTATAACTTTCATATAACTCCAGGTTTCAGATTTATATATTAGAACTGGTAGAATGCACTGATTACACACTTTACTCTTCAGCTATTATTCATTTATTATTATTTTTATAATCTGGTCGTGTCACTAACTCTCTGTCCTAATTAAGTGTGTTCCTAAACAGATCGAATTCTTCATTCTATTCTTTAAATTATGATCAACGATGTATTGTTTAACATCACCTTTTTAATCATATTCATTATCAGATCAACTGTCTGGCTTCTTCTGTATAATGAAAAAGTATATGTTGTAGTTCGTTTGAATATTCTCTCACCAGTACAATATTATCACCAATATGAAAATAATTTACTTTTTCTCCATTCATCGTAATGCTTGACTCTTTCCATTGCAAATTCTTAAAAAACTTTCATCAACAATTTAATAAACATTGTAGGAGAAATAATGTAGCTTTGTATGACACCTTTTTTCATTAGTACTGAGATGTCAATCTGATATTTTTCTATTAGCTTTGCTTATTTTGAATAAGTAAGGAAATTAAATCGGCCTTATAGACTACATTTTTACACACACACACACGCGCACACACACACACACACACACACACACACACACACACACACACACACGCACACGCACACGCACACATACACAAACACACAGCTCATTGAGTCGTGCTTCAACAGTTGAACATACACCTTGATTGAAGATTTATGTTTTTATTTTATCAGTAAATGAAAAAATGCAGTTTAGAAATATTTTTCCTCATACTTAGGACTTTCCCCGAACAATTATTGTAAATTTCTGAATGCATTGTAGTGTTACGAAAAACTTCAAACTGTTCTTGACTATGCTTGAACAAAACCAAACATTGCATGTCAGAAATCTTCGCCAGTGCCTAGAACAATATCCTAATCAGAGCGTTGTCTACCTGTATAACGAATACATTCATATCTTTTAAATTACCTTAAGTGCATCTGCAGCGACAAAGGACAATAATAGTCTCATTTCGATAGAACATAAAGATTCTTAAGTCAAGGTATCGCTTTCTGAACGAAACTCACTGGAAAGTATGACAAAACATACAATAGTCCACTGCACACACACAGAGTCATACACCAATACAAGTTATCTACAATATATAATGCTAATAAACATAACGGAATATACATATATACCATTATGAAAGAAAAATCTATGTATAATATCTACTAATTTTACGACAATCGCGGAAGTTAGGAATTCTTTCATATATTTATTCATACAGTAATCTTTGCCTTAATAATAATAAGTTGGGTGTATAAGGGTAATATATATGTTATCGAGGATGAATTGTAGGGAGTCGTAAGGATGTAGTAAGACGTGTGTCCCTTAAATAAGGTATTAGGACCCGTTGGTGGGAGTCTGCGTGGCCAGGTGAGGGGTCAGAGGTGGCGGGAGAGGCGGGCAATTACCTGTAAGTGGCGGACGAGCCGTGATTAATCCAGCCAGGTATGTTAGAGTGGTCAGGAGTGAGGGAGGCAGACGAGGAAGAGGAGGAAGGAGGGAGGAGGGAGAGGAGGAGGGGGGATGTTTGTTTGTGTGTTTGGTCAAGGTGTAGTTTTATTTTCGTCTTGGTTTTCTTCTCTCTTTTTTTCTTTACTTTCTCCCTTTCTCTCTCTCTATCTCTATCTATCCATCTATCTATCTATCTACCTATCTCTTCCACTCTTCATTTTCTTGGTCTTATGCTT
>JAXIVD010009573.1:7500-15133 GCA_036785275.1 Cancer borealis | reverse complement strand
CTTCCTCCTTGTTTATTCCTTAATCCCTGTTTCCTCCCTGTCTTTTTCCTTTCATTTGTTTCCCTCCTCCCTCCCTCACACCCCTCTCTCCCTCTCTACTTCTACATTGTTTATTTGGAGAGCGAGACATCAGATATTAGTCCTTCAGGAAAACCATTTATGTATTTAGCAGTTCTTAAGGTATTAAGGTGAAAACTTGCTTAAGTAGTAGTAGTAATAGTAGAAAAAGTAGTAGTAGTAGTAGCAGTAATAGTAGTAGTAGTAGTAGTAGCAGTAAGTAGTAGAAATAAGTAGGAACAAGACCACATATACAAGAAAAAAATACATACAGTAAGAGTAATGATAATTAATAGCAGCAATGATACCTCTCTGGTGTGTGCTTTTACGCATTTTTCCTGAAGCTAATGAATATAAATGACGAGTTGTGATTAGTAACAAGCTCACGTCCAATTAAATTTATTCAGAGGTGCTTAATTAGACAACAGACTATGCATTTATACTATAATGTGCCAGACGGACAGACAGACAGACAAACAGACGGACGGATATTACAATCAGTTATTCAGGATACAGAAACATTACTGATATCTGAGGTTTTTCCTTGTAATACTGAAGGAAAGCAACTCCACGTGGTAACTTCAGTACTGTTCGGTATTACCTCGTTCCCTGCAATATTCTGGTTACTGATTACTATTTTTTTTATAGCACCACTAAGGGATCTTTATCTTTCGTCGTCTTATCAGCTGGTCATGAGCGAACGTTTACGGAACCTGTTGTACTTTCACACTGTTTCGTTTAGTAGTTAATTATATGTTTATAAATGTTTAGCGGTACTTTTATGTATAATTTATGGAGGTTTCGGGGTTATGAATAGATTAGTTTCATGTGTCATTGTTGCCCGGTGTTTGTGTGGTTGATATAAGTTGTATCAGAGTTAGTAAGTGATGTGGTTGTGGTGGTTAGGTTTACCATTGTTAACTAGGGAACAAGGGCGATGCAGAGTAGTTAAGAGACACTCAAGCGCTCGTTAACCAGTCTCCGCCTCAAGGCGCCCTAGTTAGTCTGCCTCCGCCACCACAACCTGCCTCCACCACAGCTCTCCTCCACCCCAGCCTTCATCCTGCTTCAATTCATCACCCTAACCTCATTCCACACCTCTTCTACCTCCACCCCACAGCAATCAACCCACGTCACCCAAGCCCACCTCTTTACCCTACGTCAATTATCACGTCAGCAATCCCTGCCTCACACTACCTCACGTCAGGCTGTCCCACTTCATCCCGACCCTTGAACATCACTACCCTCGCCTCCCCTTCGTAGTGCTCATCCCAAGGGCGGCACACAGACGGAGGCAGCCAAGTGGTAGCCCCTCCAGGAGTCCTTCAAATACTGGGGATGCGGCAGAGGAGTCTCGCTGAGCTCAGGAATACAGAGGTTAGCATGGAGGCAGTGATGAAGGGGATGGACAGTCATATCGAGGTCATCGTGAACTGTCTTATAATACTAGTGAATAAAATTGTTTCTAGTACTTTTAAGAGGATGCATTTGTATAATCTAAATAGACCGACTACTTCTGTAATCGGATGAAAGAAATCTCCACTTTTTTTCTTCCTTTTAATGTTTTTTACCTGTATAAACTAAGAAGGTAAGACTTTTCACCTGGACACCCAAGACCTTAACTCGTCCTTGTAACAAAATATACCTGATAGTTCGCGATTGAATCATTGCATTGTTGTATGAATTGAGGTAAATCTATGAACATTAGAACGGCAACTATATAGTATTGAAGCACAGTGTTGCATAAATACGTAAATGCAGGCAAGGCTATAACGTTATGGCTGGCAAACGTACTGTTATTCATTCTCATTATCATTAGCAATAATTATGCTGCCGCTCTGATGAGTACATTAGAATAAAACTAGGCCACGTTTTGGATAATAATAATAATAGTAGTAGTAGTAGTAGTAGTAGTAGTAGTAGAAATAGTAGTAGTAGAAGTAGAAGAGGAAGAGGAGGAGGAGGAGGAAGAGCAGTAGGAGGAAAGGCTCAGAGGTGTTATGGAAGAATGAACACACGTCTTGTTTATTCATCCTGAGACTAAATGTGTGTGCGTGTGCATGTGCGTGTGCGTGTGCGTGTGTGTGTGTGTGTGTGTGTGTCTGTGCAGCACTCACCCTAAACCCTTGGCTGTGCGTTGTGAATTATGTTGAAATTATATTCACGTGGAGGGAAGGAGGAGGGAGGAGGGAGGAGTCAAGACTAGTAGTAGTGGTGGTGGTGGTGGTGGTGGTGGTGGTGGTGAGTGTGGGTGTGGTGGTGGTGGTGGTGGTGGTGGTGGTGGGTGTGGTGGTGGGTGTGGTGGTGGTGGTGGTGATGGTGGTGGTGGTGGTGGTGGTGGTGGGAGGAGGAAAAGGTAGTTAAGATTCCTTCATCTTACAAACCTTGAAGATATATTGCCCAGATTCTAACTTAGGCGCCATTTTTCCTGTTGGTACTATCATTGTTATAATTTATTATTATTATTATTATTATTATTATTATTATTATTATTATTATTATTATTATTATTATTACTATTATTGTTATTAGTGTTTTTGTTGTTATTATTATTATTACAGTTGTTGCCGTTGTTATCATAGCATCCTTAGTGGTAGCATAGAGTCATAGAGACTGAAATCAATCAGTCGAGTCAATAAATTAATTTGTTAATCAATCAATCAATCAGTAACTTGTTAAGTCAACCAACATATCAATTATTTATGCAAGTAAGTAAGCGATGCATTTATATATGTTTATATTTCGATGCGAGACAAATTTTTATTCTTTTATCATTATATTTGTGCATCGAATAAAAACACAGCAGCAGCAGCAGCAGCAGCAGCAGCAGCAGCAGCAGCATCTGGCATGTAACTGGAGAGGGTAATTGTTTATGTTTCAAGGAGCAGCAGGAGTGTCTGGGCGGCGCGTGGCCTTGACTACGGATCTTGCTTCCCTTGTTGCAGTGTTTCTGGTGATCCCAATGACTGCCTTTGCTGCACCTCAAAGTTATGCATCAAAGGTGTTTTCCTTCCAAACACCACTAATTAGCCAGCAGGTAATGAGTTTTGGGCCTTAAAGCATCATCAGCATATCATTAAATTGCATCAAAACGAAGGCAAACGTGTAGGTGAAGGAATATTAATGCTAAAAACTTGTTATCGCTCCTCGCCACCATCTGTAAGTTTGTGACATCCCAGACCTTAAAGAATTTCTCGTGTGATTACAACTTTAGCATCGAAGCCTCGGGAATTCACTTGAAAGTCTTAGATTAATGTTTCCCCAAAAAGTTATTGCCACCTTGGGTCTGTTATCTGATGGCTTGAAAGATTCCACGCTGGCACCACGTACGAAAGTTTATTGAAAGAATTAAGAAAATCTACTTTGACGAAGGAATTTCTGGAGCCTCACCATCTGGACCTTAATTAAGTACATTTCCTTAAGGCGTCGAGGGAAAGAAGGAGAGTCACCTTTTTGCGTCCTGCTCTAGAAAGGTCAGAAGCAGGACGATGAACGGGAGGGAAAGAAGACGGAAGGAGGGACGAGATAGATTATATTATACATCACCACGCTGAATTATGGCCAATTCTCGAGGGTACAATTGGTGGTCTAATTCTTAACTTGTATTACCAAACGTGTTCGTGGCTGTTTAACCTCCACGCGTCGCTGGCACACAAAAGTCTCTCCATGATGCTCCTTGCATAATGTTCCTTGAGACATGAAGGAGTATCTGTACGTAAGCTTGTAGACTCATTGGCTTTAAGAATTTCATCATCCTCTTGGCTACGTTTTTATGGATTCAAAAATATTGCGTACCTGAGAATATAACAAATGAAAGAATACATAAGAGATCTATGGTTTCGTTCCGTGAAGTTTCAAGCATCAAAACCCAATTACCAAACTTGAGAGATAAATGTGTCTCTTGGTGATATCTTTCGTGCCCTTTCGTTCTGCTGGTCTCTCTTCAACTTACTTTTACTTTCTTTATGGCTTGCTCCCGCTCTCTCTCATTCCTTCTCTTCTCTTCTCTTTCCTTTTCTCCTTTTCCAACGCATGCATCTGTTCTGAGTCTCGGGATTTGTATGCAAATTGTCGTGCAGTGTTATTGTTACCAGAGCGCCGCCGACCCTTGTATCCCAGAGCGGCGGTGAAACTCAGGAACGCCGTTTATTAGTCGTTTTTAGTGGGTGTCGTCCGCCAGGTGGTGCTGCTGCGCGGTTACCCTTCCAGTTTTCAACGTTTCCAGCCTCGCCTGTTGCTGGTTTACCGCTTCCCTTTTTTTTCTACCCCCATCTTTTTATCCCTCCTTTATGGAAATTGTGTGTGGTGTTTGCTTTTCAATTTTCCTCGCTTGTGCGTTGTTTGTTCTCTTCAGATGTGGAAAGTGGATGGTGGTGTGGGTGGGTGGTTGGGTGGGTGGGTGCGGCTGTATGTTCAAAATGGTGTTGGTGTTTGTGTTTTTTTGGACAATAATGGGAGTGTAGGGTTGTGAGTGGGTGTGATGGGATGCGAGGGTGACAAGTGGGTGGCAAGTGTTTGGAGTGGATAGAAGTGGGTGTATGGATGGGGGGAGGGAACAAAAGAAGACCTATTTCAGTATTCCATTTTGATTCGTGTTTGTAAATATATCAGAGGGATTCAATTGCTCTTTTTTCCACGAAACATATAAGTATTTTCATTCCTGTAAAATCTCACAAAATAAATGTATATATGTATAAAGAAAAGATTGTTAATTTATATCATCTTGTTTTTTTTTCTTAGATTGCTTCCCAGGCATATTTCCTTCCATTTTCTTTCAATTCATAAAGTACTGCTGTGGAAAATAAAGTGTAAATAAAATAAGTAGAATATTGATATAAAAAGCCTCATAAGTGCTTCTTACCGTTGCTGACAGCTGACTTCCTTCAGCACCACCGTCAGCATCACCGTCAGCACCACTGTCAGCCTTGCCATCACCTCTTACAGCTTTGCCACCACGGCCTAAAATGTTCACCTTCGTCAGCTGCACTAAATCTTCCGTCAGCGTCTTCCGTCAGCCTCACCGTCGGTTTTCTCTCACTTTCATAAGCCTCGCCGTCACATTCACCTCGCCTCCGCCTTCATTTCACCTTCCTTAGCTGCACCATCACCTTCAGTTCACTTTCGTTTACGTTCCTCAGTCACCTTCGGACCTTCGCTGGCTATTCAAGGTCACTCAAGAAAAACTGAATCCTATATATATTTTGTTTGTGTGTGCATTTTTTCCCCTTCCATACCACCAGCAAAATTACCTGTTTCCATATCCATTCAGGAATCCCGTTTTGAGTCGTAAAAGATTCTGTGTTTGCTTGGTAACAGTTTTGCACGGACGCTCAAGTTCATGGCTTTGTTGGAAATTTTTCACGAGATATTACATAGTTTGACAGGTCCAATATACGGAAATGTCTGCAATTTTCTCGTTCGCTGACGTTTCCACAGTTTCCATGACAAAGTTAAATAACAGTTTCTTCTATTTTTTTCTCTCTCTATTTTTCCCTAAAGCTGCATTCTCTCTCTTTCTTTCTCCCTCCTGCCACACCTCACCTCACCTCACCTCACCTCACCTCACCTCACCTCACCTCACACGCAGCATCAGAACACAAAAAAGAAAAGTGTAAAATGCAAACACTAGAGCATCACATTACCCTTGTGAAGGCGACGCCACATGCAGCAGAACACACGGTGAAGCCAAGCAATTACACGAGGCTTCCCTTCTCTTCGTTGACCTTCATCCAAGCATCAAGCAAGTCTTCCAACACGATCTTTCACCACAAAAACAACACATGCTTCCTCACTCCTTTGCAAACAGATGGAAATGAGAAGACCATGGAAATGATAACTGAGCCTCTCTCATAGCAGCTAACTTTTGTTTTACCCCTTCTTCTCTCTCACTCTCTGCAGGATTGTGTTCGTCCTCGCGCCAAGGGAAAGCAGACAGAAAGGCAGATGGCAAATCCAGGAAGAAGAGAAATGGGTTAGTTTTGCTGCATGTGTAGTGACGCATTGCTGAAGAGGAGGAAGAGGAGTAGGAGGGATATCATGTTACGTTGTCTTTATTCATTTACTTTATCTCTCTCTGTTTGTCTCTCTCTACCTCTCTTTCTCTAAAAACGCCTCTCCCTCCCTAGAAAAACACACACACACGCACACGGAATGTAAATCTGAGCCATTCTCTTTTATCCTTGGTGGTATAATAGACACATTGCGAAAGCTTTTATAACTTTTTCTCTGGAGGCTCCTACGACGAGGCAAGACTGATCCCTCACGAGACCAGCCGCTGCTTCTGAGGGAGGAAACTTGTAGAGGGGGGAGCGAGGGAAGGAGGAACAGAGTGTGGAGGGAAGGAAGAGAGAAGAAAAGCAAGGGAGAAGGGAGGAAAGTGCAGAAGCATTTTAACTTTTATTTTTGGGTGGAAAGTTTAATGATTTGATTAATATTGCAAAAAAGATAAGAGAAGACATGCAAAAAAAAAATGTATATATAGTAAGAGAAAGAAAATGTCCTCTGAACCACATGCTATACACACAAGAGGTCGAGAGAAAGTAATGGAGGTGTATAAAAAAAACTATAACAACAATAATGAATAAATAATAACACCAACACTAATAATAATGTCGTTAGTTTCCTCTCCACCACTAAATCCTCTTCCCTGCTGTTAGCACCGCGTCCTCTTGAAGATCTAATTATCCACCTCCACCTTCCCCGCCTGCTCAGAACCTTCACCCCGGCAGGAGATGGTTCGAAGACGTCTCACAATGGTCAACAATCACGCCAGGAAATTGCGAGAGGAGAAGTGTGTGTGCTCGTGTGTGGGGAGGCGGAGAGAGAGGAGCCACGTGTGCATTGGAGACGACGTGATGTGTTGTGTTGAGGACGACTAGTGATACGAGGTGAAGGTGAAGGCTTGGGACCCACCTGTCTGGAGGAAGATTTGGGTACGTGGAAGGTGACATTGAGACTTGAAGGAAGGTTCAATGACGTGGAGAAAGACCGAATCATGTAGAGAAAGACTAAATCATGTGGAAAAAGACCGAATCACGTGTAGAGAGGATGAATTTGTATTGAAGGAAGACTCGGTAAATTGAAAGAGAGATAGAGAGAGAGAGAGAGAGAGAGAGAGAGAGAGAGAGAGAGAGAGAGAGAGAGAGAGAGAGAGAGAGAGAGAGAGAGAGAGAGAGAGAGAGAGAGAGAGAAAGAGAGAAAGAGAGAAAGAGAGAGAGAGAGAGAAAAAAAAAAAAAACTTCTACATAAAAGAAAAAAGGAACGTTTCACTTTTTTTTTACGAAACTTTGAACCACAAGATTGAAGTCCCACAGGTGATCCACAAAAAAAAAAAAAAAAAAATCATCTAGAAGTGTGAAAAAAAAAAAACAATATCCATACACACTCAAAATGGATATAAAAAAAAAAAAAATTCCACTCACCAAAAAGCCCATGACAATTTACAAGCAAAAAAATATATATTATTCCTCATTATATCATCATTAGAGAAACGGGATCAGAGTCAATATTTGTTTGTCACTGAAAACAATACGATACGTAACAGGAGGAAGGTAGGAGTGTAATGGAGCGACACAAC
>JAXIVD010009573.1:0-2500 GCA_036785275.1 Cancer borealis | reverse complement strand
TGGTATGATTTTAGGACACCACACACCTCTGAGTGACTCGTTTGTGGGTACTCGCGTGTGTGTGTGTGTGTGTGTGTGTGTGTGTGTGTGTGTGGGTGTAGGAGGAGGGTGTGGGGTGTGGGTGTGGGTGTGCGTAAAGCTGTAGAAAGCTGGGGGAAGAAAAGAGATACATGACTTTGTTGGTGCTGACGTGAGATCTCTTGCAGTAAAACGAAGAAAGAAATCTAAGAAAAGGTCGAGGTTCTTTCCCGCAGGAGTTGTAAAAAGTGTGGAGTCTTCTGTAAACTGGTGCGCTGGCTTGCTTGAAGTTTATATCAGACCTTGTGTGGGTGTATTGAAGCCCTTACGTGGAGGCTGAAGGGCCGTGGGAGTGGGAACATGTGATCCCTTCAGCGTTGTATTCCTGGAGGTAATGACGTCTCAGGGTTAATGTTCCTTGTTTCCCTGTCTTCAAAGCTGCTACACGTTATCAATCATCGCTATAGGCTTCTCCTCTCCCTCCTTCTTCTTCTTCTCCTCTGCTTCCTTCTTCGTCTTCCTTCTCCTGCTGCAAGCTGTGTCAGATCATTATGCTGCGTCGTTCTGGACCCAGGTGACAGATGTAAATGTAAATGTAATGACGTAGCCTAAACCAGTGCAGCGGTAGTGGCTGAGCTTGACTTTCTCTCCCATTTTTTTTTAGATCATTCCTCGTCCTTTCATTCTTTTCTCTAATAGCTCATTATGTCTTGTTTTTTTCTTTCTTTTTTGTTTACTCGACTCGTTTGAATTTTTTAGAGTTCTTAGGTGAAGAAAATAGGATTAATTTTCTAATTATTAAAGTTAAGCAGCATTGTAACTCTTCTCTTCTTCCTCTTCGTCCTCCACCTATTCTTCCTCCACCTCCTGTTTATCCTGTTTACTGTCTATAAGGGAGAGGAGTACCAGGGAAAGTTAGAAGAGGAGATACACTACTAGAGATACCAAAGACAGCGAGTTGACGGCATGGAAACAGATAGGAGAGTAAAGTAAGAATGGTGTGTGTGTGTGTGTGTGTGTGTGTGTGTGTGTGTGTGTGTGTGTGTGTGTGTGGTGTGTGTGTGTGTGTGTGTGTGTGTGTGTGTGTGTGTGTGTGTGTGTGTGTGTGTGTGTGTGTGTGTGTGTGTGTGTGTGTGTGTGTGTGTGTGTGTGTGTGTGTGTGTGTGTGTGTGTGTGTGTGTGTGTGTGTGTGTGTGTGTGTGTGTGTGTGTGTGTGTGTGTGTGTGTGTGTGTGTGTGTGTGTGTGTGTGTGTGTGTGTGTGTGTGTGTGTGTGTGTGTGTGTGTGTGTGTGTGTGTGTGTGTGTGTGTGTGTGTGTGTGTGTGTGTGTGTGTGTGTGTGTGTGTGTGTGTGTGTGTGTGTGTGTGTGTGTGTGTGTGTGTGTGTGTGTGTGTGTGTGTGTGTGTGTGTGTGTGTGTGTGTGTGTGTGTGTGTGTGTGTGTGTGTGTGTGTGTGTGTGTGTGTGTGTGTGTGTGTGTGTGTGTGTGTGTGTGTGTGTGTGTGTGTGTGTGTGTGTGTGTGTGTGTGTGTGTGTGTGTGTGTGTGTGTGTGTGTGTGTGTGTGTGTGTGTGTGTGTGTGTGTGTGTGTGTGTGTGTGTGTGTGTGTGTGTGTGTGTGTGTGTGTGTGTGTGTGTGTGTGTGTGTGTGTGTGTGTGTGTGTGTGTGTGTGTGTGTGTGTGTGTGTGTGTGTGTGTGTGTGTGTGTGTGTGGTGTGTGTGTGTGTGTGTGTGTGTGTGTGTGTGTGTGTGTGTGTGTGTGTGTGTGTGTGTGTGTGTGTGTGTGTGTGTGTGTGTGTGTGTGTGTGTGTGTGTGTGTGTGTGTGTGTGTGTGTGTGTGTGTGTGTGTGTGTGTGTGTGTGTGTGTGTGTGTGTGTGTGTGTGTGTGTGTGTGTGTGTGTGTGTGTGTGTGTGTGTGTGTGTGTGTGTGTGTGTGTGTGCGCGCGCGCGCGCGCGAAGGGTATGTAGAGAGGGAATGGAAGAGGCGGTGGAAGTGTAAATGGAATGGTGGTGGTATAGTGGCCGTGGTGTCGTGTCCTCCCCTGCTCCCTGTGACGTCCCTTGTGAGGATTAATATAATGAAATTGAGGCACGTCGAGGCGGCAGCTGGTGAGGGTGAGGTGGTCGGTCTGAGGTTATGAGCTCGTGAGCCTCAGACGAATTAATCTTGTAGAGGACTAAAAAAAAATGTACCGAAGATAAAAAAAAAAAAATCTTATACAGTGTACATTAACCCACAAAGTTTAATATCACAAATGATAATGATAATAATAACAACAATTAAAATCAAAATAATGAGAAAAATATGATAACAACGAGAATGTGGGTATTGAATGTAGTACGTATGGGGCTGAAATATGACTTAAAGCAGTGAACCTGAACAGCTGTACGTGCTTATCTAGCGGGGAACCTTCGACGAGTTTATCCTTGAAGCACGTACAGGATAGGTTGGTTACTGCCCTATGACACCAGCTAACTTGGTCCTCT
>JAXIVD010009572.1:7500-15136 GCA_036785275.1 Cancer borealis | reverse complement strand
AGGGGAATGGTAACCTGAGCCGAAGAAGAAAATGATATTTTTTAATGTAGATACGTGTCATTTTGTTGGTCAGTATTCCACTCCTTTGTTATTTCATGCACGTGGAGGTGCGTAGGTCACTGGCCTCAACTTGTGCAAAACGACATAGAGAGAGAGAGAGAGAGAGAGAGAGAGAGAGAGAGAGAGAGAGAGAGAGAGAGAGAGAGAGAGAGTGTGTGTGTGTGTGTGTGTGAGTGTTTACTGTTAACACAATGATGATTAATTCCGCTATTAAACTTGCTTCGTGTGTGTCATGTAACGCTGCTGCTCAAAATTACTTCTTTGTTTTTCACCAGCACATTCTTTGTTAATTCGGGAAAGAAATATGACTTTTTTTCATCTTATATGTGATGGTTTGAATGCAACGTTAGTCTGAACATTCTTAAGTTTGAAGAGGAATGCAAACACTAGTCTGTTTGTTTAGCCAAGGCAAGTCTGATACACTATATACTGCTGTTTGTTCACACTACGTACTATTACTGCCACTACCACATCCTTCGCTGGAAGGAATAGTTATTATTACGACACTTACAAAAGCAAAAATTCCATCATTACTATAATTAAAGATAAGTAATGAGTGTGACCCTTAGAGCATGTTGAAAAAATAATTTGTTAAGGTTTTAATTCCACGTCGGTTTTTCATATAGTTATCAAGTTTTTGTGTCAGTGTATAATACTACCAGTCAGGAAGAGAAACACAAAGGAGGGAGATAATTACATATATATGAAGGTGTATGCAGCCGTTGGAAAAGCCTATAATACACAGCCTACTAACATTGACCACCACCCTCTTTATCAATCACTTTCAGTCCATATGGAAAGAACTAGTCATAATATTTTCCTTTCATTCTATCATATATTTCATTACACTTTCGTATTCATTATAATTCCTTTCACAAGTGTAATCCTATACTTATACACTTATTTAAGGATTCCATAAGATATAATGAACTGCTGAAAGATTTAAACCAATTCTGCTTCAACATTTATCATCTTCCATTTAAGTTTCGTTTTTAATTTATTCTATGCATTTCCAAACTACATTAATTTTTACTGTTTATCACAGAAACAGATTGAAGTGTTTTGCGACGAAGCTAAACCACAGAGCAAAGAATGAAAAACTTCTATTGGAATGGCTAACACAGAACGGTTGTAGATGAGACACTCCGCCGCAGAACGACAACCAATCAGCTACTACTGTGAGCTTTTGTAAGAGCTGATGCTCAGGAGTGCTGTGTAGCTAGTTGGTTGACTGGAGAGAGAAAACTCAACCTCCAGTTGAAGTTTTTTATTATAAAAAATATAGTATATATAAATACAATATAAATTTTAACAAGATATATAATAAATGGTGTATGCGCGCTGTCCGAAGACAGAGCGTGACAAGTTGAAGTAGAAGGGATTGTGTATAGCGCAATAGAATACATAAACATAAAAACAAAAGAAAAACATAAATAAAGATATATAACGAGTGCATTGAAATAATGAAAATAATGAAAAATATAAAAATACAAAGTTTATAATAGTTGTAGCTACTCGACCTTAAGAGAACGGGTACCACACGTACCACACGTCTTTTAAGGGGAGACCGCTACAATACTCCCCCCCTTAGTGACGAGGAAGGAGGAAAGATATCTTGGTAGTGTGGTGCTGCTGTTGTTGTGTTGCCGATTTAATGGTAGAGATGTCTGGGGCCAACAGATATGCCGGCTTGACTCGGTCGATGGCCACCGCGTCCTGAACGCCGTTCCTGTCAATGGTGACAGTCTTCCTGGTCCGTCTCAGGACGAGGTAGGGTCCTTGGTAGGGCTGCGTTAGAGGACGGCGGACGGCATCCACGCGTATGAAGACGTGGGTACAGGTGTCGAGGTCCTGGCTCACAAAGGTCCTCATCGGGGAAGAACGAGGCTGCACTGGCTGAAGGTTTCTCATGACACCTTTGAGGCGGGAGGCAAGGTCTTGGGCACTGCAGGGTGCAGGGTCGGGTGTTTTAACCAGTAGTTCGCCTGGGAGCCTAAGGTTGGTGCCGTAAACCAGCTCAGCCGAGGAGTGATGCAGGTCTTCCTTTAGGGAGGATCTGATGCCGAGGAGAACAATGGGGAGAGCCAGGGACCAGTTCTCTCGTTGGGTGGAAGCCATGAGGGAGGACTTCAGTTGGCGATGGAACCGTTCGACCATGCCGTTGGCCTGAGGGTGGTAGCTGGAAGTCCTGTAGCGGCGGATGCCGAGCAGGGTCATGACCTTGTTCCACACATTGGCCTCGAACTGGCCGCCGCGGTCTTGAGGTGAGGCTGAGAGGGACACCGAACCTGGAGACCCAAGTAGCGATGAAAGCATGGGCGACGGTGTCCGTTGTGATGTCAGCGATGGGGGCGGCTTCGGCCCAACGTGTAAAACGATCCACACAGGTGAGGATGTAGCGATGACCGGCAGAGGGTGGCAGGGGACCGACCAGATCAATGTGGATGTGGTCGAATCTTTCCGTGACGGGTGTGAAAGTGCCGGGCAGAGAGTGAGTGTGTCGAGTCACCTTGGAGGCTTGACAGTTGGTGCAGATACGAGTCCAGAGTCTGATGTCCTTGTTGATGCCCTCCCAGATGAAACGAGACGTCATCAAGTGTTGTGTAGCTCGGATACCAGGGTGAGAGAGGTCGTGGAGCTGACGGAAGGCCTGGTAGCGATGTCGCTGTGGCAGGTAGGGACGGACAGCGTCTGTAGAAACGTCAGCGTAGAGAGTGACCTTGGTGCCTGGGAGCGTAAGTTTCTTCATCTTGAGCGCCGGGTTGTGCAGTAGCTTGTCTAGTTCGGCGTCGTCGGACTGATCAGCAGCTATGACGGCGTAATCAAGAGAAGACGTCACAGCAGTAATGTTGCGAGAGAGGGCGTCTGCTGGAGCGTTGTCTGCACCTTTGATGTACCTAATATCGGTGGTGAACTGAGAAATGTAGTCCATGTGGCGGAACTGCCGTGGAGTGTAGGAATCCTTGTTTCTCAGGAAAACAGTAGTAAGCGGTTTGTGGTCGGTGTACATATGGAAGCGACGGCCTTCAATGAAGTAGCGGAAACGCTTGACAGCTTTGGAGATGGCGAGAAGTTCTCGATCGTATGCGCTTTACTTGGTTTCGGCCGTGTTGAGCTTCTGTGAGAAGAAGGCAATCGGCTTCCAGACGTTGTCGACGAGTTGTTGGAGGATGGCACCAGTCCCAGTGTCGGAGGCGTCTGTCACTATAGAAGTCTCAGCGTCAGGAGATGGGAAAGACAGCATGACTGTGTCGCTGAGGGACTTCTTAGCTGCCAGGAAAGCAGCGTCAGCGTCTGGAGTCCAATTGAGAGTGACAGACTGGCCACGCTTACAGGGCTTGACCATGGCGTAGAGTGGTTGAAGCAGGAGAGAGCAGTGTGGCATGAAGCGGTTGTAGTAATTAATCATACCCAGGAATTCTTTGAGTTTGCGCAGGGTGGACGGCTTCGGGAACTGCTTAATGGCTTCACACTTCGTATGGAGTGGAGCGATGCCTGCTGGAGTTACAGTGTGGCCGAGGAAGGTGAGAGAAGTGACACCAAACTCAGACTTGTCCACATTGATCTGTACGCCATAGTCTTGTAAGCGGGTGAGGACTTGGTGAAGGTGTTGTCGGTGTGAGGCTTCATCTGGGCTCGCGATGAGTAGATCGTCGATGTACGCGAAGCAGAAGGGCAAGCCTCGAAGAACCTCGTCAATGAAACGTTGGAAGGTCTGGGCCGCATTCATGAGTCCAAAGGGCATCCTGACATACTCAAATAGACCGAAGGGCGTGATGATGGCGGTCTTTGGTATGTCGTCAGGGTGTACTGGAATCTGATGAAAGGCCTTGACGAGGTCTATGCGTGAGAAGATGGCGGAGCCAGCGAGCTGGGACGAGAACTCCTGGATGTTTGGCACGGGATATCTATCCATCTGGGTGTGAGAGTTGAGGGCACGGTAGTCTCCACAGGGCCGTATGTCGCCGTTTTTCTTGGGGACGACGTGGAGGGCTGATGACCAGTTGCTGGTGCTTGGCCGCACAATACCTTGGCGCATCAGAGACTCGAACTCGGCCTTGGCTTGTCGGTAGCGTTCTGGAGCTAAACGACGGGCCTTGGCGTGTACTGGTGGTCCTGTTGTCTGGATGTGATGCATGACGTGGTGTTTGACAGGCAAGCTGGCTGAGTAAGGCTGGGTCAGCGTAGGGAAAGACTTAAGCAGGTCAGCAAACTGGTGGTCCTTTTGGATGACAGCGAGGTGCGTGCTGTTACCTGGCGCTGGTTGTGCTGTGGAGGAGATGGAGGTGAGTGGGTCAACCAACTTTTGACCTTTGACGTCCACCAAGAGGTTGAAGTGCCTTAGAAAGTCTGCTCCGAGGATTGCCTGCGAGACGTTCCCGACATAGAAGGTCCATTCGAAGGAACGTCGGAGGTAGAGGTTCAGTTGCAAGGTGCGCCGTGAGTAGACCGGTATCTTGGTTCCGTTAGCGGCGAAGAGATGCAAGATGGGAGGTAGGGTTCGTAGATTGGCGGTCGCGGGGATGATACTGACGTCGGCGCCGGTATCAATCAGGAACCTTATGTTAGAGCAACTGTCGTGAAGGTGGAGCAGCGCTGAGGGTTGGCGAGCAACGCGCTGCACTAATACTCGCCCTTTTTGTTTGACGCCTTGTATGCGCATGGGGCGGCACACTTCGAGGCTCTGTCGCCGTAGTTACTGTGGTACCAGCAAAGCCCTGGGCTTCTCGAGCGGGGACGGTGCTGACGGTGTTGAGGAATGGGGGAGCGGGACCGTTGGCGGTCCTGGAACTGCTTCTTGAGGGAAGTGACCTCAGTCGTTAGCTGGGATACCAGCTTGGTGAGCTGAGCGAGCTGAGTGTTGTCCTGAGGAGTAGTAACTGAGGACACTGAAGAAGCCTGTGGTGTAGGGATGGTTGCCATAAAGTCGTCTGCCAACTTAGCGATAGCATTAGGGTCTAGGCTGTCCTTGATGCTGAAAAGGGCGAGCTGTGTAGCGGGAGGCAAACGTTGATAAAACAGCTGTTTGAACAACTCGGGGTCAAAGGTGTCGTATTTGTCTCCGAGTAGCTGCTTCATGCGACGCAGTAGGTCTGTAGGCTTCTCATCACCCAACTCATCCCTGGCGAACAGCTCTTTGAGGCGGGTGGCAATAGAAGACTGAAGTGTTGAGAGTAGAGCAGTCTTCAGGTCTTCATAAGGAGTGGTGGAGGTGGAAGCTTTTGATATGACGTCGGAGACTTGTGGAAGGACGTCAGGAGGCAGGAGGCTAGCAGCATGGGTGAACTGGGTGAGGCTATTGGAGATTTTGGATGCCTTAAATCCGCACTCCAAAACAGCGAACCACATAGACGGGTTCTGTGGGCAGAAAGGTGGTGATCTGAGTGCCACGGCTGCTGCAGTGTGGAGGTCGTCGTTGTCAGGCATGGTGAAGTCGATTGTTGAACTGAGTGGCAGAAGCGCTGGTGTGAACGGGCCGCAGTGGCTCAGGGAACGAACCAGGTAACATTATTGACACTGGTGTATAAACACGTCCCATGTAGGGCACCTTGGTGGACACTAAAGCACTGAGTGTCCGGGAAGGCACTATAATGTAACACTGCAACACTGAGTAATGTTGTGGCACTGTAACTACGCCGGGGACTCACTGAACACAGGGGGGAGCACTATGCACTGTAGGTAAGTAATCCACGGGAGATAGAGTAATCCACAGGGCGATGAGTAATCCACAGAGCGGTGAGTAATCCACAGGGCGGTGAGTGGTGATGGTGTAGTTAATCACTTTAACGCCGCGAGGCGGGGGGGCAGGGATTGGACATTAATTTGCACTGAGGGTGCAAAGGGCTGTGTTGAAGACACAAGGCCGCTCTGTGGGCTTGCTGAGAGCACTGGGGCCGAGCAGAAATGCTCATGGGGCCATACCAATGACGTAGAGAGGGCGTCAAAGGTGGTAAGGGCCGCGCAAAGGGCGCTTGAGGCCGTTGGAGACGCAGGAAAGGCGTCTAGGGAGGCATGGGCCGCGCTTAACGCGCATAGGCCGTGCCAAAGACGCAGTGACGGCGTCTAAAATGGCACAGAAGGTGCCAGGGTGGGTGGGAGGGGATAACCTCACAAGTGGCAATTACACAGAAGTGTAATTTTCTCCTGATCTTAGGCTCAACCCTGCGAACACCACAAAGGAGGCAGGGCTTTTTGCAAAAGGAGTGATCTAGCGAATAAGTCTAATGACTCAGGCCATCACACTGGGAGAAATGTGCTCTTTTATAGCACAGGCTATATGCCACTTATAACCATAGCTAGTCACTCTGGGTCACCAATTGAAAGAGCTGATGCTCAAGAGTGCTGTGTAGCTAGTTGGTTGACTGGAGAGAGAAAACTCGACCTCCAGTTGAAGTTTTTTATTATCAAAAATATAGTATATATAAATACAATATACATTTTAACAAGAAATATAATAAATGGTGTATGCGCGCTGTCCGAAGACAGAGCGTGACAAGTTGAAGTAGAAGGGATTGTGTATAGCGCAATAGAATACATAAACATAAAAACAAAAGAAAAACATAAATAAAGATATATAACGAGTGCATTGAAATAATGAAAATAATGAAAAATATAAAAATACAAAGTTTATAATAGTTGTAGCTACTCGACCTTAAGAGAACGGGTACCACACGTACCACACGTCTTTTAAGGGGAGACCGCTACACTTTAACCCCAACCAATCAGCTAGTGGGTTGAAGTTCAGCTCCAAAACATTTTCCCCATGTCAAAAAAAAAACTTTATTTCTACCACCACCACCACCACCACCTGTCAAGGGTACGGGCCATCGGGAACGTGATCATCCAAATAAGAACAATTAATCCCTGCCTCTCCTTATACCTGACGTTTAGTAGGTCGTGCAGTAGGGCCGTGTTTTGGAGTTTCGTGGCGAGCCTTCCTTCGCTAAACCCAGATTAACCTTGAGTTTTACGAGGCCGCCGAGTCTGGGTTTTGTTTAAATTTACTGCTTTTTATTATCTGGTCAGGTTATGTATCTGTGGGATGGGAAAGACAGGCAATGGTTAGCGGAGGAGCAGGGCAGGGCAGGGCAGGACAGGGCAAGGTGGAGTATGACAGGGTATGACAGGGTAGGTACGGAACGGACTGATGATGGTTGGAGTCGCATACTACTTACTGTGTGTGTGTGTGTGTGTGTGTGTGTGTGTGTGTGTGTGTGTGTGTGTGTGTGTGTGTGTGTGTGTGTGTGTGTGTGTGAGGGTGAGGATGAGGAAACATCATCATTTCAACAGTAACTTAAGTATATCTACATACATACATACATACATACATACATACATACATACATACGTACAAACGCAGTTCTCTAATACGCCTCCACTGCGTCACTATGTTGGGATGAATTTTATTTTCCAGTGGTGCCATTTTTGTCCTTTTTCCCTATTTTTTTTTTTTTTTGTGTGGGGAGGCGTTGTATTCCTTGTTTCATATTTCCGTGCTATTTGACAGTTTTACGTACAGTGACATCTGGTGTTAGCTGCTGGAGGTGAGGTGATATGTTTTCGTGCGCACGTACCA
>JAXIVD010009572.1:0-2500 GCA_036785275.1 Cancer borealis | reverse complement strand
GTGAGCGTCCTCAAAACTCGCCCACAGACGCCAATGCCCTGAAGAGTGAGCGGCGACAACACTTTCTAGTTTGGAAGTTGCCGTCAGAATCATGAATTGGTGAAGTTTATATGTAAGATATTTCAAAAAAGAAAAAGAAAAAAAGAAACAAACATATTGACACGTTTCAAGTCGACTACTCCTCGCCAATTCAATGCAAGTCAAGTAGAAGTAATCAAACTGCAATTTTTTTTTTTTTAATTCAGACGATATTGTGACATTGAGAGGAAGTGAATGTTTTCTCGGGCTCCGAGAACGACACTTTAATTAGGAACACGTCCTTCTGCGAGAGAGGACGCTCCTTTGATGTGTGTGTGGATGTGGGTGTGGGTGTGGGTGTGTGTATGTGTTCTTATTGGGTGATTTAAAAGACGAGAATGATGGGTGGTCAAGGAGAAAAGATTCAAAGAGATCAATCCCAACTTCCTCCTCCTCCTCCTCCTCCTCCTCCTCCTCCTCCGCCTCCTCCTTCTACTTCTTCTTCTTCTTCTTCTTCTTCTTCTTCGTCTTCGTCTTCGTCTTCGTCTTCGTCTTCGTCTTCGTCTTCGTCTTCTTCTTCTTCTTCTTCTTCTTCTTCTTCTTCTTGCTCTTCTTCTTCTTCTTGCTCTTCTTCTTCTTCTTGCTCTTCTTCTTCTTCTTCTTGCTCTTCTTCTTCTTCTTGCTCTTGCTCTTCTTCTTCTTCTTGCTCTTGCTCTTCTTCTTCTTCTTGCTCTTGCTCTTCTTCTTCTTCTTGCTCTTGCTCTTCTTCTTCTTCTTGCTTTTGCTCCTCTTCTTCTTCTTGCTCTTGCTCCTCTTCTTCTTCTTGCTCTTGCTCCTCTTCTTCTTCTTGCTCTTGCTCCTCTTCTTCTTCTTGCTCTTGCTCCTCTTCTTCTTCTTGCTCTTGCTCCTCTTCTTCTTCTTGCTCTTGCTCCTCTTCTTCTTCTTGCTCTTGCTCCTCTTCTTCTTCTTGCTCTTGCTCCTCTTCTTCTTCTTGCTCTTGCTCCTCTTCTTCTTCTTGCTCTTGCTCCTCTTCTTCTTCTTGCTCTTGCTCCTCTTCTTCTTCTTGCTCTTGCTCCTCTTCTTCTTCTTGCTCTTGCTCCTCTTCTTCTTCTTGCTCTTGCTCCTCTTCTTCTTCTTGCTCTTGCTCCTCTTCTTCTTCTTCTTCTTGCTCTTCTTCTTCTTCTTCTTCTTGCTCTTCTTCTTCTTCTTCTTCTTGCTCTTCTTCTTCTTCTTCTTCTTGCTCTTCTTCTTTCTTTGTCTCCTTTATCTATTTTTCTCCTTTCTTCACTCTTCTCCCGTCGTACGTCCGCCTCCTTCCTCTTCTTCCTCCTCTTCCCACCACTGAAGTAATCTTGACACCACCAAGCACCCTTTTCTTCCCTCCTTTCCGTGTCCTTATCTTTATTCTCTATCTCTTCCTTTTTCTTCCCTCTTCCTTTAATTCTATTGAGGGTCTTTTTTTTTTATATTACAAAAACAATACTCAATGACTTCCTCCTTTTTACTCTTTAGCTCTTCATGCTTCTTTTTTTTTCTTTTATGTTTTTATTATGGTGTGTGTGTGTGTGTGTGTGTGTGTGTGTGTGTGTGTGTGTGTGTGTGTGTGTGTGTGGGCGCGCGCGCGCGCGCGTGCGTGCGTGCGTGCGTGCGTGCGTGCGTGCGAGCGAGCGAGCGAGCGAGCGAGCGAGCGTGTGTGTGTGTGTGTGTGTGTGTGTGTGTGGTGTGTGTGTGTGTGTGTGTCTGTGTCTGTGTCTGTGTCTGTGTCTGTGTTGTATATTTGTTTCGCCTCCTCTTCACCTCCTCCTTATCATCCTCCTCCTACTCTTCCATTCCTCCCACACCCTTAACTCCTACTCTCTCTCTCTCTCTCTCTCTCTCTCTCTCTCTCTCTCTCTCTCTCTCTCTCTCTCTCTCTCTCTCTCTCTCTCTCTCTCTCTCTCTCTCGTGTCTTCTCATTCCTGCTGTGACCTCGCCACACCTTAGAAGGAAAGAATGCCCCTGATGAGAAGGCTTCTGAGTGAAGGCTTGACAAGGGCCCTCTCCCTTTTGTGGTCAGAGAGAGCTGTCTGTCCCCCTCGCCCCTCCCATCCCCTACCTTCCATTATCTCTGCTCCTCCTCCTCTCCTTTCCCTCCCTGTATGTGCCTGGTGTCTTTCTGTCTCCCGACCGTCGTTGTATCGCCTCCAGTTTGGCTTCAGGATGATATTGATCGGGTTTGTCGCCCTCCTCTCAGCCTCATCCATGCCTTCCGTCCACTCTAGTTCCTGTAAACACGTCATTATCGTCGCTATCGTTGCTCTGCCAACTTTGTCCTTATTCTTCAGTGATTCGCCGCCACCGCTATACACTTTTATGATTTATTCTGTATGATGTGTGTGTGTGTGTGTGTGTGTGTGTGTGTGTGTGTGTGTGTGTGTGTGTGTGTGTGTGTGTGTGTGTGTGTGTGTGTGTGTGTGTAGGGCAATGGACATGACCTTCCAGG
>JAXIVD010009571.1:0-7500 GCA_036785275.1 Cancer borealis | reverse complement strand
GTTTTTTGTTCCTTCATGCTCTACATCTAGTCTTGTTTTTCTATACACACGCTGTACCTTTCTTCTTCTTTTTTCTCCCATTCCCTTCTTCTCGTTCCCTAACTTCGCATATCTGATTTATTTATTCTTTCCTTCGTACTGCACATACAATAAAGTCGGCGTTATCGTTCTCCCAAATGAACAAAGTATCCTATGAACAGATTACAATTGTTTAGCTGTATTACTAACCTTTTTTTACAGCTCCTTGCCTCCTCCTTCTCCTCCTCTCCAATACCTGATTCACTTCCCTCACATACCGAACAAACACCTCCAGACAGACAGACAGATAGACAGACAGACAAAAACCCGAGACATAAAGACAAACAGACAGGCAGACAAACATACAGAAGGAAACAGGCAAATACAAACAGAAAGAGAAACAGTTAGACAGATGGATGAACATGCAAGAAAGCAGACACACTAACTGACTGAATGATACATGATTTGAAAGATGGATAGATAGATTTATAGATAGATAGATAAATAGAGATAGATAGATAGAGATAGAAAGAGAGAAAACAAGAGAGAGGGGAGAAAACTATACTCAATAGGAAGAGACTTGGCAGGAGCGTTAAACAAGAATATTACGATGATTCTTTCTCGGAATAGCAACAAGATTCTTAGCATGAGAGAGCGAGAGAGACGAACCGGATCAAGGAACTGAAGAATATGTGAAGGGAAAGGATGACAAACGAATGCCTGCTGGTAATCATGTGTAGAATTGGTACATTATTAACATTGATGAGAAAAAAATATCATGGTGTGTGTGTGTGTGTGTGTGTGTGTGTGGAAGCATGGATAACAAATAATAAGGAGTGCAAATGCCTGCAGAATGTCTAAATACAATACATACGATGAAGTAAAATATAGAAAACGGAATTCAGTGTTGGTAAATGTAACGTGAATGAAACAGAAAAAAAAAAATGAAAGAAGATCTATATGGACCCAAAAGTTAAGTCACCACATGATATCAAAAGTAAGTAAATGAATAGAATGTGTTGGTAGTAGTGACACAGGACAACTTATAAAAAGAGAACCACATTAATAATATATTTCAAGGTACCAGATATATAGAATGTTCATAAATATAAAGGTGGATTTTCACTTCTTGGATAATGAAATGAAGAAAAAAAAATGGAACTGCTAACAATTTAAGAAAAATGAGAGGAGAAAGGATTTAAGGAAGAGGTTATAGCGATAAACAAGGTACATCACCTGAAGGAAGGACTAGATAATTATATATATATATATATATATATATATATATATATATATATATATATATATATATATATATATATATATATATATATGGACACTGAACTATACGAGTATAATTCAGGCCTTGTATACAAATTTTTAATACACACACACACACACACACACACACACACACACACACACACACACACACACACACACACACACACACACACACACTGTAAGGGAGGAGTTTTGAAGGTGAGAAGAGACGAGAAGAGGGGGAAGGGAGAAGGAGGGGTGGGATGAAATTTCTTGGAATTGCCTAGACAGGGTATGAGGAGGACGTGGAGAGGAAATGTCTGGATGGGGCTGAACCATCACCACCACCACCACCACCACCACCCCAACTACCACCACCACAACCACCATAACCACAACCACCACCTCTTCACTTGGAAGATTCACCACCCTCCACAACATATAAAGTTTTCTTCATATTAGATAGTGTAGCATATTACTAATAGCCTCGTTAGGGGCAACAGACATGCTACTGTTTGTTCTTTCTTTTTGTTCCAACAGTAGCAGACGCAGCAGCAGCATTATTAGTAGTGGTCCAGTTTTATTACTATGCAATTGAAATGTCTGTTTACAAAGTTCGAAAACTTTGTAAACAAACAGAGAGGGGAAAAGAGAGAGAAAAGAGATATAGAGAGGGAGAAAATAAAGGAAAAAAAAGAAAGAAAGAGAGAATACAGATGAACTGAAGGTGACCTGGTAAGATGGAATGCAAGTTGCAAGGTGTGAAGGGCTGGGTCGTAAAAAGGGAGAGACAAAGGCATCTCTTCCGGAATACAAGGGATGAAGGGATGATGATGATGATGATGATGATGATGATGCTGACTAACTAACTCATGCCGCAGGAAGGTGTGAAGACGAAGCTTGAGGCTGTGTGGAAAGTTTTGTGTACTGCTACGAAAGGCCTGTTGGTTGTAGTCCCATGTTTGCTTGGATCGACCTAGCCTGAAACACTCATAAAGAAGCATATCTTTCCACGCACTTTTAAGAGTCACACAACTAATCCATCAGGTAACAAATGACATAAGAATACCAGTTAATGAATAATGTGCGAGAACATAAAAATTACATACACAGTTTAGTGTTTCTTGGTGGAAGTGTTTGTCACATTTTCTGGTTATAGATTGGATAAGCAAGTCTTGAAGCCACACTATTCTATGCAGCGGTAAGCCCATAGACTATAGAGGCTGTAAGTAGGAGGACAATCCTCTTATCTCCCCCTTTCCGCACAGGTAATGACCACCCTCCTTCCCTCTAAAACAAAGGCTCATCATTGTTACCGAGAATGCCAACACGTCATGAGCCACCCTGCAGACCCTTCCACCCCGCAGACTGTGTACTCGGAAACCTTTGTAATGACTCACTCGTTACGTGGTGTGGCGGCGGGTCGGTGCACCTCCCTTACTTGACCCTTATCACCTACCTTTGTTCCGCTTCCCTCCTCCCTCATCCTCTTATTCCCTTACTTTAATTTATCTTCCTCCCTCCTTCTCCTTCCCTTTGCAGCCTGCCCCTCCTCCTCCTCCTCTCTCCTCCACCCTTTGCTTCCTACACAATCCTGGAACTGGGTACGTAGCTTTAATTAATCATTTCCACAAACTTGATAAGATCAATTTTTTTCTCTTCACATTTGGCAACGACCGATGGTTCCTGCTGCAGTCTCTCCGCCTGGTACATATGTATTTGATTCCCCGATACGATGAGAAAACACGAATTTACATTTTTTAAGCCTCTGTCCACCTCACATTAAGAGGATGTATATGCACGCACCGAAAGAAAGAAAATAAGAAGAAACGAAATCCTGCACCACGTTTTATAAAGCTTCCAACAGGATAACAAATATATGAGTTTCACCAACGTTGGACGATAAGTTAAGAGACAAGATGGGAGATGGTTTGTGTAGACCGACTGACCTCTGGGAGTCTAGCTATGTTCTTAAGTAGAGAAGAAACAACTCACTCCCACGCATGAATAAAGGGAGATGAAGAAGAACATGAGTAGGGGCGGCATGATGTCGGATTAGGGGGATAGAACAGGTAATAAATACTAAAAGATTAATGTTCACAGACTCCCGTTTAAGCAGTGCTGGAGGAGTAACATTGAGTGGAACAGGTCATTAACTTGTAGGGTTGGGATGCACACAACCTTTTTTTTTATAACTCAATTACAGGGGATACAAATTTGAATGTACGTACTACATGACCGTGTGTGTGTGTGTGTGTGTGTGTGTGTGTGTGTGTGTGTGTGTGTGTGTGTGTGTGTGTGTGTGTGTGTGTGTGTGTGTGTGTGTGTGTGTGTGTGTGTGTGTGTGTGTGTGTGTGTGTGTGTGTGTGTGTGTGTGTGTGTGTGTGTGTGTGTGTGTGTGTGTGTGTGTGTGTGTGTGTGTGTGTGTGTGTGTGTGTGTGTGTGTGTGTGTGTGTGTGTGTGTGTGTGTGTGTGTGTGTGTGTGTGTGTGTGTGTGTGTGTGTGTGTGTGTGTGTGTGTGTGTGTGTGTGTGTGTGTGTGTGTGTGTGTGTGTGTGTGTGTGTGTGTGTGTGTGTGTGTGTGTGTGTGTGTGTGTGTGTGTGTGTGTGTGTGTGTGTGTGTGTGTGTGTGTGTGTGTGTGTGTGTGTGTGTGTGTGTGTGTGTGTGTGTGTGTGTGTGTGTGTGTGTGTGTGTGTGTGTGTGTGTGTGTGTGTGTGTGTGTGTGTGTGTGTGTGTGTGTGTGTGTGTGTGTGTGTGTGTGTGTGTGTGTGTGTGTGTGTGTGTGTGTGTGTGTGTGTGTGTGTGTGTGTGTGTGTGTGTGTGTGTGTGTGTGTGTGTGTGTGTGTGTGTGTGTGTGTGTGTGTGTGTGTGTGTGTGTGTGTGTGTGTGTGTGTGTGTGTGTGTGTGTGTGTGTGTGTGTGTGTGTGTGTGTGTGTGTGTGTGTGTGTGTGTGTGTGTGTGTGTGTGTGTGTGTGTGTGTGTGTGTGTGTGTGTGTGTGTGTGTGTGTGTGTGTGTGTGTGTGTGTGTGTGTGTGTGTGTGTGTGTGTGTGTGTGTGTGTGTGTGTGTGTGTGTGTGTGTGTGTGTGTGTGTGTGTGTGTGTGTGTGTGTGTGTGTGTGTGTGTGTGTGTGTGTGTGTGTGTGTGTGTGTGTGTGTGTGTGTGTGTGTGTGTGTGTGTGTGTGTGTGTGTGTGTGTGTGTGTGTGTGTGTGTGTGTGTGTGTGTGTGTGTGTGTGTGTGTGTGTGTGTGTGTGTGTGTGTGTGTGTGTGTGTGTGTGTGTGTGTGTGTGTGTGTGTGTGTGTGTGTGTGTGTGTGTGTGTGTGTGTGTGTGTGTGTGTGTGTGTGTGTGTGTGTGTGTGTGTGTGTGTGTGTGTGTGTGTGTGTGTGTGTGTGTGTGTGTGTGTGTGTGTGTGTGTGTGTGTGTGTGTGTGTGTGTGTGTGTGTGTGTGTGTGTGTGTGTGTGTGTGTGTGTGTGTGTGTGTGTGTGTGTGTGTGTGTGTGTGTGTGTGTGTGTGTGTGTGTGTGTGTGTGTGTGTGTGTGTGTGTGTGTGTGTGTGTGTGTGTGTGTGTGTGTGTGTGTGTGTGTGTGTGTGTGTGTGTGTGTGTGTGTGTGTGTGTGTGTGTGTGTGTGTGTGTGTGTGTGTGTGTGTGTGTGTGTGTGTGTGTGTGTGTGTGTGTGTGTGTGTGTGTGTGTGTGTGTGTGTGTGTGTGTGTGTGTGTGTGTGTGTGTGTGTGTGTGTGTGTGTGTGTGTGTGTGTGTGTGTGTGTGTGTGTGTGTGTGTGTGTGTGTGTGTGTGTGTGTGTGTGTGTGTGTGTGTGTGTGTGTGTGTGTGTGTGTGTGTGTGTGTGTGTGTGTGTGTGTGTGTGTGTGTGTGTGTGTGTGTGTGTGTGTGTGTGTGTGTGTGTGTGTGTGTGTGTGTGTGTGTGTGTGTGTGTGTGTGTGTGTGTGTGTGTGTGTGTGTGTGTGTGTGTGTGTGTGTGTGTGTGTGTGTGTGTGTGTGTGTGTGTGTGTGTGTGTGTGTGTGTGTGTGTGTGTGTGTGTGTGTGTGTGTGTGTGTGTGTGTGTGTGTGTGTGTGTGTGTGTGTGTGTGTGTGTGTGTGTGTGTGTGTGTGTGTGTGTGTGTGTGTGTGTGTGTGTGTGTGTGTGTGTGTGTGTGTGTGTGTGTGTGTGTGTGTGTGTGTGTGTGTGTGTGTGTGTGTGTGTGTGTGTGTGTGTGTGTGTGTGTGTGTGTGTGTGTGTGTGTGTGTGTGTGTGTGTGTGTGTGTGTGTGTGTGTGTGTGTGTGTGTGTGTGTGTGTGTGTGTGTGTGTGTGTGTGTGTGTGTGTGTGTGTGTGTGTGTGTGTGTGTGTGTGTGTGTGTGTGTGTGTGTGTGTACAGACAACTCAAGGTCACTGTATACATTTACCCACAAAAAATACCTAACACTTACACAGGGAACCCTACAATATTTCCCGGTTCGAGGCGCTTTAAGCCCCGCGCCACCACACCTGCACACACAACCTAATTAACTACGTCCTTTTCCGCCACTCAATGCAATTACCTTTCAACCTTATGTCCAAACCCCATGTCTCCTCCACACCTCCCTCCGCCTCTTCCCATTATTGTCACCTTTCGAGACCCTTCACTACACTAACCTTACCTCACCTCACTTCACCTCGCTTCGCCTCGCTCCATCTCTTCCTTGGCTAAAAAATCACCCTCGACGATTCATGAAACTCGATCACTGACCTATCTCCCGCAGGAGCACGGAGGCAGATGATGGTCACCGCTCCACGCCAATTGTAATCAAGGGGAGTAAGGGCGATCTCACTTTCTCTTTATAGGACCCCGTGGTCATGTTCATCCCGAGGTCATCAACAACGGGTAGCAGCAGAGAAAGGAAGGATGTACTGCAGCAGGAAGGAGGGGGAGGAGGTGTGGTGTGGTGTGGTGTGGTGTGGTGTAGTGTGGAATAAGAGAGAAAGATGCAATGACGTGGAAAAATGGAAGGGGTGTGAAGGAAGAAAAGGTCTGTGTGGAGAGAAGGGATGTGTGTGTGTGTGTGTGTGTGTGTGTGTGTGTGTGTGTGTGTGTGTGTGTGTGTGTGTGTGTGTGTGTGTGTGTGTGTGTGTGTGTGTGTGTGTGTGTGTGTGTGTGTGTGTGTGTGTGTGTGTGTGTGTGTGTATGTATGAGAGAGAGAGAAAGTAAAAAAAAAAAAAAAAAAAAAAAAAAAAAAACGAAGAAAAAGTGACGTTCAAAAATACCGACACACACGCAGATAGACAAATAGACAGACAGACAGACAGGCAGACATTAAAGAATAGGACAGCTGGACTAATGAATGACTCAAAACAAACAACAACACACGAACAAATAAAAATGCATTTCCCACACCCACCCACCCCCAAAAAAATGGAAGAAGCAATAGAAAAAAAAAAAAAAAAAAAAAAAGGAAAGAAAAAGGAAAGGTCCCAGGCATAATGGAAGTTGACTGATTGACTGATTGATTAACTGTTTGACTGATATCCTTTTAATGGCGTCATAAGAAGGTCATATGCTGCCCACCATCACTAGGGAACAAGTAATGAGTAGTAATTCCACTACTAAGACACAGCGAAGTACAGCACTGAGCACCACAAGTGAACGAGTGTATTGAGACGTTTCTTGGGCAACAGAACATCACTTTGCTTCACAACTCCAGTATTTCAAGAAGAGACAATTGTGGTGGTGGTGGTGGTGGTGGTGGTGGTGGTGATGGTGGCGGCAAAGATGACACAGTAATGGTGGTGATGGTGGGGATGATAATAATAATAGTAGTAGTGGTGGTGGTAGTGGTGGTGGTTAACGCTAATAAAGGTGGTAAAGATAACAAGAGGAATGGAAATCATAAAGAAAAAGAAAATAGTAATGTTTGTGGTTGCAGTAATGATATAAGTATAATGGTGGCGGTGGTGGTGGTGGTGGTGGTGGTGGTGGTGGTGGTGGTGGTGGTGGTGGTGGTGGTGGTGGTGGTGGTGGCAGACTAAGAAGCATCAGGTCATTGGCCCCCAACACCCTTCACCTCTCCGGTCCCCCCTCCACCCCTACCAGGCAGAGGAGAGGGGGGGAGTCAGACTGGATGACGAGGGGAAGAATCTTGGCTGAATAGTGCAGGTAGACTTAACGGGGGAGTGAGGGGAGGGGGAGAGGGAGGAGGGAGATGGGAGTGAGGGGAGGTGGTGAGGAAGGTAGGAGATGGG
>JAXIVD010009570.1:10000-15149 GCA_036785275.1 Cancer borealis | reverse complement strand
GTTAGAGCTGAACGCTTCAATGTGTGAGTCGTCGACAAAGTTGATACCATACAGGTTGACCACCTTCAGGTTGGGCGTGGCGGACTTAAGTTTGTGGATGTTGATGACCTCGTAGATTTCCTCCTCCTCCTCGTCTGCCTTCTCGTACGTGCCTGCGAGGGAAGCAAGGATTCTAATCACTAAGAAGTCGGCGGCAGGTTACACCTAACGTCACTGCCTCAGCTTGACCATAATGTCTGTTGATCAATGGAGTTTTCCACATTCCTCCGGTTAGATTGGTCACCTCACTCCTTCAGGTCACCTCCTCCACGTCTACCCGCCCTATGCTCCCACGGTCCCCATCCTCACCATGTTCCCTCCCTCCATTCCACACCACCTCACACTCTACTTCACCTTCTTACGCCACGCCCCTGTATCTGTTATTTACCAGTGCCATGCTCCCTCCACGCCTGCCTGCACCACTCCTTCCTCCACTCCCATCCACACCACGCCCCTCTATCACCCTCTTTGCTACACACCCACGAACCCTTATTCTTTTCCTCCCTCTGAACGCTCCCGTCATCCTCCAACCCAAGAAAACAATGAAATGTTCGAGTCCTTTCATCCCAGCCGCTCCTTGCAACGCCTCGACGGCTCCTCACCCACGAGATGCAACACTTCGAGGCCGTTGATGAAGTTGTAAATCTTGCGCATGAAGCCTTCCATGAAGATCACCTCCGATAGACAGATGCACATCGTACGCAGCCTGGTCGGGAACGCCTGCAGAAGAGAAAGAAAAGTAGAAATCGTATGTAGTCACCTCGGAAAAAAAAGATAAAAGCGAGGGTCCGGTGTGATAGTAATATGACAGTAATAGGAGACGATCCTCACTTGCATGTCGTTGAAGTCGTGGAGCTGCATGGCGGTGGAGAAGTCAAGGAGGAGACTGGTGAGGTTAGGACACTTGGCGGCCAGCTCGTGCAGCACCGGATGGGTGATCACGTCCATCGGCATCTCCAGATGACGCAGCGAGGCGGCGAACCTTGCGCTGCGCAACACACGGGTGCGTAGGAGAGAGAAAGGCGTGATGTTAATATGATTGCCTTCAAAATACCTCCACTGATTACCGTGAATTGATATCATGAAGTGGTGCTTGTGACTGTCGCAAGGCATGGGTGACAAGCATCGGGGAAGGAGCGAGATAAAGGAAACATGATTGCTGTGATGAAAAAAAAAACTTGGATTGAATTAGGTAGACGAACAAAACTTTCTAGCGATAGAAAGAAAAACAGACCTTCCGTGATCAAATTATGATAAAATGTTTTAAAAGGTGACTCAGTACGTGGTGGTTTGATCCTAAAGTTAATAGAGAAAGTGGTTGTTTTCACAACCGAATTGACATATGCAGTATCCAGAGAAAGTTAATCAAATTTTGAATGAGTAATGGTTGCACGACCAGTATGAATGCTTGTTACATTTGACAATTATTTTACTGGTAAATAGGTATGACATGATAAGCTCTTGAACCAACTCCTTTTATAGTTTTCCTCATCGTACGAATCAAACAAGTTGAAAAGAGGAGCATCAGGTCTTGTACCTAACTGATCTGAATACTCATTGAACTGTCCGATTTTCCTTTATGGAGACACCAGCAAACATCCTTTTAATGTCTGTATATTTGGTCTTCACTCCACCTTATTTATGCAGACATGAAAAGATAAAAAAAAATGCATAATGTTCCGTGGCAGTAATAGACCTAATCTTAGGCAGTGGCCCTCAACACCAGCACTGCGTCAGACTCACCCGATGAGGTAGAGCATTGTGTCGATGCTGTTGACACAGAGTCCTTGGCGTTCAGGCCGGAAGGAAACAGAGTCCCACAGGTTGGTGTTGTAGGCGAGGGTGCGCCACCGCTTGCACACGAAGGCATTATTGATGATCTCACGATGCGACAGGTACGAGAAGATCCTCAGCAGTACCTTGTCCGGCAGCTTATCGATGGTCTGCGGTGGAAAGGCAAGAGTTATACGCCTCAAGAAGAATGAGGAAGAAGAGTTAATAACTCGGCAGATAAAAACAAAACAAATTGTTGCAAGTGAACTTTAATTGGACTCGTCACGTGAATCGCACCCGAGGCGACAGGAATGAAGGGAAGAAGGATAATATTTTACTGCATGTACCAACGTGACAAAACGAACTTTGATCTGCAACTCAAACTGAATGAGCAACACATTAGACACATTACTATTTTTTTTCACTGTAAGAATCTTTAGAGCCTTTCTTAGGCTGTGTATGTGAGATAAAAAAAAAACTACTTTAAAGTGAATGTAATTTTTCAAATATTTCCTAATAGTCATTCTTATTTTCACTAACATCATCATTATTACATTTGATTGAAACATTCATTGTATCGCCTCCACAATAATTCCAAAAATCATGAAAAATAAAGCGCAGGTTTGGCTTGCTGCACATTTGCCTTAATGTACTATTGTGTGTTACTGAGACTGTCATTTTCGCTGAGGCTGCTTAGGTGGCAAGCGCGGCAGCAGACCAGTATTGTCTTTAGTGGAAACAATACACAGTAAATGACAGCAACTCTACTAGGCCAGTAAAGAAAGAGAGAGAGAGAAAAAAAAAAAGAAGAAACACAGAAAACTATAATCAAAGTCTTTCTACAGTTTATGAAGTCTAAGTTAAAAGGAAACATAAACAAGATTATCAACTACTGGTAACCAAAATCCTTATGAACTCAACAGACTCCACAAAAAAAGAAAGTGCAGCTTCATTTACACCACGACGAGAACAATACGTAAAGAATTGAGTAATACGTAGAGTGAAAGCGTTACAGTAAGCGTTTGTAAGTGTGCGAGGGAAACAAGCGACGGCGGCGGCGGTTGCGGTGACTCTTTAACGTCAACACGCGTGGGACAAACACCGTGCTGAAGGTGGAGTTCTCATCGTCGAAGTCGCTGAGGTAGGCGGCGTCGGTGGTGAGCTGCGTCCACGCCTGCATCCTGCCGCCCCGCACACACCCTACTTCTCAACGTGGGCCCGTGGGAACAGTGTGTGTGTGTGTGTGTGTGTGTGTGTGTGTGTGTGTGTGTGTGTGTGTGTGTGTGTGTGTGTGTGTGTGTGTGTGTGTGCTCACGTTTTTTTATGTATAGCCTGCGACCACACTCACGTACACATAATATTTGTCACTTATGGTTTGTCTGTGTGACTCTAAAATGCACCTTTTCTTAGGAATAACTCTCACTTGTTAATGTTGAAGGCGTGACTCTTGAAGGACTCTTATGTTTTTTTTGTTTTTTCATGCAATATATTCGCATCAAACACACTGCCTCACACTAGACAACGTTTGCACACGCCAACACACTGGTGGGTACGTGATCCTTGTCACACTTTTACCCTGCTATCTAGGAGCCTCTGACTCTTTTTCCATCACAAACACTCAAGCTGATGCACAATTTCTTCGATTACCAGTTTCATATCATTGCTAAAACATACATTCCTTCCTTTATTTCTTTTATTTCTTCGCTTTTTCTCCACTTATAGCAGTCTTAGAGCCCTTCAACAAACACACTAATAAAAAAGATAATATACTCATCTGATGTAAACTTAAAAAAGAAAGAAAAAAAATGAAGTTGTAATGGCTACTTGAAGATAACGTTTGCAGCAGTAAAAACAATTTGAGAGTAAGCAAGCCTATCGTGTCTATAAGAGGAGGAGGAGGAGGAGGAGGAGGAGGAGGAGGAGGAGGAGGAGGAGGAGGAGGAGGAGGAAGAGGAGGCATATTTCAGTGATTGAGGTGCGACGAGGCAGCTTCCGGGAGGCGCAGCTCTGAGTGGTGAGAGTCTTGTGCCAACCTTCGTGCTGCAGCCAAACTTATAATTTGTCTTGTTCTTATTCGTTCGTTCGTTTTCATTTGTTTACGACCAGCAACAACTCTCTACTGCCGATCCTGTTCTTAACGGGGACGGTACAGTCATTGCAGTACTGTTAGTTTTTTTTCTTCTTCTCTCTCTCTCTCTCTCTCTCTCTCTCTCTCTCTCTCTCTCTCTCTCTCTCTCTCTCTCTCTCTCTCTCTCTCTCTCTCTCTCTCTCTCTCTCTCTCTCTCTCTCTCTCTCTCTCTCTCTCTAACGGAGAAATCCCTGTTTTTCACTTTCTTTCATTCGTAACACTCATGTACAGTCATATGTTAATAATGATAATAATAGTAATAATAATAATGATAACGATAATAATAGTAATAGTAATAATGATAATGAAAATAACACTAATAATAATGTGTGGGATGGTATTCGCTTCGTATTAACATGATGACCATATCTGAGGGTGTAGTAAGAGTAGTGACAGCCAGTGTGTACTGTGTATGTAACAGTCTTGTGGGGAGTAACGCTGTAACGGAGGTGTCCCTGTCAGAGTACCAGCCTGTATTATGCCTGTGTTGCGTCTCTGTTGCGTCTGTGTGTCGGTGGATGATGCTGTGTTGCGCCTGTGTTGCGTCTGTGTGTCGGTGGATGATGCTGTGTTGTGAGTGTGTCATCCTACCTGTGTTCGCTTCACTTAACACGTCATGTACTCACACTGAACTCACTGATACTTTTAATTCGATCTTAACCTCTGTACACATACGGAAAAAACACTATTTAAAAAAAAAAATCTATTCACTTATTTATTTACTTATTTATTTGTTTATTCATTTACTTTTTGCGTGGTGTCAGTATCTTAACTACTCAAATTTCATCTAAAACCTAGAACACGTGCGGAAAAGAACACATTATCGGGTAGTTTTTTTGCACTGACTTACTACTTACTATATACTATACTTATACTATACCTTGAACACAGTCTTAAACCATTCATCCACCACAAGGGGGGGAGGGGGTGGGCATGAGTACCTTTGTGAATGGACAGTGTATAGCGCGTGCGTTCACCTGTCACCAGTCCAATCAGCCACTGTGTGTTTTGTATGAGGGATGTGAAAGGATTGCGGAAAGGTAAGGAAAGGGAAGAGAGGCGACGGTTGGTGAGTTGGTGGTGGTGATGGTGGTGGTGGTGGTGGTGTTGATGTTGGTGTTGGTGGTGGTGGTGTGGTGGTGGTGGTGGTGGTGGTGGTCTTTCAATTGGAATTATTAGCGTTTTTTGCTGCATCTTTGTTTTCGTTGT
>JAXIVD010009570.1:5000-7500 GCA_036785275.1 Cancer borealis | reverse complement strand
GTAAAGGATTCAGTCCATGGTAGTCCTGAGAGCGTTATCTGAAGCCCAGGAGAACGAACACCCTCTTCCCCCACGCCTCCCCGCGCCTTCCGAGAAGCGGCGCGCCCACCAGCAAGTGCCCGACTGAGGGAGGGTCGTCAGTGCCCCCGCTCATCAGGACCAGAAAGTTTTTGTGCCTCCAATGATGGGCTGCCTCCCTCGCGTGGGCGTACGTAGGGCTCCCTCCTAGCTCACCACCCACTACCAGCCCCGTTCTGCCCCGCCCCGCCCGTCTTGCACAGCTGATGCGACCCGCCCCCTCTTTCTCCAAGGCTCAGTCTGCCTCATTGCTGCGCTTATCTCCTTAACCATACATAACATTATTTTCATCCCCCCTTCCTCTTCCTCCTCCTCCTCATTCCGCACCAACCCTCGACACCCACACTGTGCATACACCTACACTATGCACTCATCCCATTACCACACCACCAAACATTCCTTCCTTCCCAACAAACAACAGTACCCGCAGATTAAATCCTCCTTCTCACTTTCCTCTTAAATTCAATGTAGTTTTCAATACTACATGGTATCACTTTTTCTTTCTGGCCAGCTTCGACTGGAAGGATGTGTGGGTAGGGAGGAGCCTTCTACTGTTCTATCCTTTCTCTAATAGTAGTAGTTAGTGTAGATTTGTGAAATCAAACAGTCAAGTAAGGACCTGCAGGTCTGTTGCTGTTTGTATTCTTTTGCAATCCTTTAATCCTCCTCCTGCTTCTCCTCCTCCGGCTAGAAGGAACGGTGGGTGGGGAGGAGTCTTCTTCTGTACTATTCTACGTCGCTCATTTTAGAATATATAGTGTAGTTTGTCGAAAGCAGTCTCATAAGGACAAACAGGTCTGTTATTGTTTGTGTTTCTTTATATTCTTCCTTCTCCTCCTCCTCCTCCTCCTCCTCCTCCTCCTCCTCCTCCTCCTCCTCCTCCTCTTCCTCCTCCTCCTCTTCCTCCTCCTTTTCCTCCTTCTTGTCATCTATCTCTCGCCCTGTCGTCAGTTATTTATTTTCCTCGCCTTGCTTGTATCTTGGAGACGGTGCCGCGCCAAGGACAGACTTTTCAAGAGAAATATTGATTAGAGATAATAATTAGATACAGTAAAAAAAAAAAAAAAAAAAGAAGAAAAGAAAAAGAAGAAGAAGAAGAAGAAGAAGAAGAAGAAGAAGAAGAAGAAGAAGAAGAAGAAGAAGAAGAAGAAGAAGAAAAGAAGAAGAAGAAAAAGAAGAAGGAAAATGAAAAAAAAGAGAAGGCTGAAGGTGAACAATCTCTTCCTGAAACACTCATAAAAGAACCACGACTTGATTAATTAATCCAAAACCAATTGCTAACTACGAAACAGTTTGAACTTTGTTACGAATATGAGATATTGCAAACTTTATTTTTCGACGATACCACTATTGGGAGAGTTTGTATGGCAGGCTGAGGGGGAAGAGGACGGTATTTAAGGGGAGTAACTTGATGTAGAAACGCGTGAGTAGGAGTAGATGGAGTGGAGGAGTTAGAGGTGGTGAATGGAAGGAATGTGTCGTTGAGGAGGGTGAAGAATGGATGTGTTGGAGTGACGGAAAGGTGGATGAATGCAAAGGAGGTGTTGGTAAGGGACGTGTTGAGGTGGAGGTGGTGGTGGTGCATTGAGTGGTTGATTGATGGATGGATTGACTGGAAATACTTCATGGCACCGCAACACCAGTAATTGCATGGTACGTATCAGTCAATATAGAACGTTAAAATGTATTAAAACAACCTATAAAAAAATGACAAAGGTAAAAGCGTTAAATATTCCTTGAACATTAAACGGAACCTAACAAATACTGTAGGTGATGAAAAAAAAAATCTACCTTCACTATGCAAACAAGTACCTCGTATATCTACTTCTCTCTCAGCATCACAGAGAAATAGAATGTTGCTTCTTCTCAACATAGGGAAAAATACCTCTCTCGCATGTACCCAAACTAGGCCATTCAACCAGCAAGTGCCGAACAGTCAGGGGAAGGGAGGGAGGGAGGGAGGGAGGGAGGGAGGGAGGGAGTGAGTGAGTTAGGGAGGGAGGGAGGTGTGTTGACGGGGAAGAGACGTGGAGGTATGATAGAGGAGGCGGGAGTAGGTTGCCATGGGTATCAATGAGGAAGAAGGAACGTGATGGTAGTGGAAGGAGGGAGGAAGGGCGCTGAGGGGCGTTTAGTGACCCATATTTCAAAGGAGGAGCTGGAGGGAGGGTGCTCTTGGTGGAGGAGGGAGTGGAGAGAACTTGCATAGACAGAGGGAAGGAGGGAGAGGATGAAGGATTTCTTTTAATGATTGTAAGAGTGTGACATAAGAGCAGTGTCCTTGGAGGCTGCGGCAGAAAGCAGCACACCATCGACACCCAGACAGACACCTGCTGCTGCTCGGCCAAACAGCTGCAGCGAGACACCAGCAGCGGCAGGGTGTTGCGTCCCCACACCTCACACCCCACACACCCTTCCCTTC
>JAXIVD010009569.1:0-12500 GCA_036785275.1 Cancer borealis | reverse complement strand
ATGCCAAAGTCACTAAAGATCAACTTAAATATATAGCAACAACCTTCGGAATTCCATTCCATCCGCACGTTAGGAAAGGGGAGTTGATGACACTCATTCTAGTTCATCTTGGCGAAGAACCACAAAATCAACCCCCTCATGATAACGTTAGTCAAACACAAGATCCAATGCTCCTTCTAGAGATAGAAAAAGTAAAACTGCAAGCTTTGACTATGAAATTAGAATACGAAAAACAGGAGAAAGAGAAGAAAATGAGAAAGAAAGAGAAGAAAATGAGAAAGATAGACAACATCAAGTGTTATTGCTGCAGCATCAAACGCGTAATGAAACCTTAGACAAAACCAAAATAACAAAGTATTTGCCTCTCTTGCCTCATTTCTTGGATAAGGATCCTGAAGCGTTTTTCAGAGAGTTCGAGTCATCAGCTCAACACTTTGAATTACCTAAAGAGAACTGGACATGGCTACTAAAACCTAAACTCACTGATAGAGCCTTTACTATCTTAGGAGGACTAGAAAATAATACAGATTATGAGTTAGTAAAGAAGGGAATCCTGGCAGCTTATTCTATCACTACCGAAGGTTACCGACAAGCATTTCGGAGCATGAGTAAACCTCTACACCAAACTTACTTGGAATTTGCATCAGATAAACTTAGAGCACTGAGAAAGTGGCTTAAGTCTGCCTCCATTACAACCTTTGATCAATTCGTTAACTTAATTGCTTTTGAAGAGTTTAAAAGGAAGGTTCCCTACTCAGTGGCATTGCACATCACCAGCAGAGACGAAACTTAATTGCTAAAAGCTGCTGAAATAGCAGATGTATTCTCATTAATGCATCGCCCTGGTGCCGGGGGAGAGAGGAGAACCGAGAACTCTGTAAAATCTAGTGCAGGGGTATCATGGTATGGTCAGCCAGTAGGTAGTGATACCCAGTCTCTGTTCTGCTCATTTTGTAAGAAACCTGGCCATCTCATCAGGAACTGCCCTCATCCTAAGTGTAAAATAGCAAAAGGATCTTTTTCAAAACCCATGGCTTCATTCAACACTTCATGTTCTCCCAGTAATATTTTCAAACCTTTCATGTCAGAGGGTTCAGTCTCTCTCAATAGAGACTCTAAACATGCAGTCAGCATTATTCGGGACACTGCCGCAGCCCAATCTCTGATTCTCAAGTCTGCTGTCCCCAATATTGAACGGAACTACACTGGTGAGAAGGTGTACCTTAAAGATTTTCATGAGCCATTTCCTATTCCTCTTGCTAGAGTATACCTTGACAGTCCTCTCGTGAAGGGAGAGGTGATTGTGGGGGTCAGTGATGACAAGGCCTTACCAGTACCTGATTCTGAGTTTCTGTTGGCTAATAATTTAGCAGGTGGCCTAGTTGTTCCACCACTTATCATTCAAGATTCCCCAAACGACCACAAACTCGCATCAAGTCTTCAGGAGGAACAGCCATATTTGTTTCCTGCTTGTGCGGTCACCCGTGCTCAGACCAGAAAGGATGGACCAGACCCATCTCGGTCACTTCCCCCTAACAACAATAGTAACCTTTCTAATTCACCCTTAAGCCCACAATTCACTAATAAAACTCTATATGAAGCTCAGAAAGAAGATACTAGTTTGGCTAAACTTCACTCTAAAATCCTTCCTAAAGACGAAGTCACTCACTATCCTTCATTTTACCTTAAAGATCAGATCCTTATGAGAGTGTATCAACCACCAAAATTATCAGATGATGCCACTTGGGCAGAAGTTCATCAAATTGTCTTGCCAGTAAATCTAAGACTGCCAGTACTGGAGATCGCGCATGAAACTTTTGCCTGCCATCTAGGAATTAAGAAAATCTATGACAAAATTCTGAATGATTTCTATTGGCCAGGGATGAAAAGAGATGTGGCTTCTTATGTCAACTCATGTCACACTTGCCAAGTTTTTGGTAAACCTAACCAACCTATTCCACCATATCCACTACAGCCAATTCAGGTACCATCAGAACCTTTTCAGAAAATTCTCATTGACATAGTAGGACCCTTGCCAAAGTCTAAAAAGGGTCATCAGTATATGTTAACAGTTCTTGATCCAACTACAAGGTATCCTGAGGCGTTTCCCCTCAAGAACATTACTTCCAAAACCATCGTATCCAAACTTACAACCTTTTTTTACCACCTTTGGCATCCCTCAGGAAATACAAAGCGATAGAGGCACAAATTTCACGAGCGATCTTTTCAAAGCAGTAATTGCAGAACTCGGTATAACACAGACCCTATCTACTGCTCACCATCCACAGTCACAAGGGGCTTTAGAGAGGTGCCATCAATCCTTTAAGGCACTTCTCCGCAAATTTTGCCATGAACAGAAACAGGAATGGGACGACGCATTACCCTATGTGTTGTTTGCTATCCGTGAAACACCTAACGAGTCTCTTGGTGTGTCTCTTTTTGAACTCCTTTTTGGGAGGAAAGTTAGAGGCCCTTTAAAAATCATAAAAGACCAACTCTTGGATTATGCTTCTCATAGGCTTGTTACGGTCACCAATTACTTGAATAACTTAAAATCCACTCTGACTAAGGTTCGCTCCTTTGCACAAAGTAACCTTAAACAAGCCCAAAAGGTCATGAAGTCAAATTTTGATAAAAGAAGTCGAGAAAGAACATTCACTGAGGGAGACCAGGTACTTGCTTTCATCCCTGTTTCTGGATCAGCCTTACAAGCCAAATACCATGGCCCATATAAAGTAATAAAGAAAGCAGGGGATAATAACTACATCATAGACACCCCTGATCGGCGTAAGAATATTCAGATAATCCATATTAACCTTCTTAAGCTTTATAAAAGCCGAACTGCTCCTCAAACAACTGCACTAGATTGTAACCTTGACACTGTACCTAATATAAAGCCTGTATCTAATATAAAGCCTGTATCTAATATAAAGCCTATATGTATGTTAACAGCCACTACAGACCCAACAGACAAAACACAAAACTCGTACATACTCTATCACTTGGACGAGTATCTCAACCACCTGCCGCCCCCACAAGCCCAGGAACTTAAAGCATTAATCAATGATAACGTAGAACTCTTCTCTGACCATCCTCAGCAGAGCAACATAATGCGTCATGATGTGCAGTTGCTTCCCGGCACGACTCCTATCAGGCAAGCTCCTTATAGACTAAATCCTCAGAAGCGGGAGCTGATGAGGAAGGAAGTGAATTACCTACTCCAACAGGGATTGGCACTTCCCAGCTCTTAACCTTGGGCATCTCCATGTCTACTCGTCCCTAAAGAGGATGGCCAGCTTCGCTTCTGTACGGATTATTGTCGAATCAACGAGGTGACCGTGCCGGACGCCTATCCATTGCCAAGAGTGGATGATCTCGTTGATGAGGTGGGGCAATCTCAGTTGGTCACTAAACTCGACCTCTTAAAGGGTTACTACCAGATTCCCTTAACAGAACAAGCTCAACAAGTATCTGCTTTTGTCACTCCTTTTGGGCTTTTCCACTACTTGGTCGCCCCTTTTGGAGTGCGTAATTGTCCTGCTACCTTCCAAAGAGCCATGAACCAGGTAGTGCAAGGTATGACTGGTGTTTCGGTATATTTAGATGATATCCTAATCTTTTCTAATCTCTGGGATCAACATCTCAACCAGATCACCGAGGTGCTTCGCAGACTGAAGGAAGCGGGACTCACCGTGAAGCTGGCGAAGTCAATCTTTGGAGGCGCCACCGTCACCTACTTAGGACACCAGGTGGGGCGTGGCTGTGTGAGACCAAAGACCGCCAATGTAACCGCTATCCTCCAGTATCCGGTGCCCACTACTCGCAAGGAGTTAAGGCGCTTCCTCGGAATGGCGGGGTTCTACCGCCGTTTTTGCAAGAACTTCGCTGAAGCTGCCGCTCCTTTAACGAGACTCACCAGTGGGACCATCAAATATACTTGGACGCCTGACTGTCAGAAGGCGTTCGACCAACTCAAGAACTTGTTGGCCCAGGACCCGGTTTTGCAAGCCCCCGACTTCACCAAGCAGTTCGCCCTGCAAACTGATGCCAGTGACCGTGCTTCCGGGGCCGTCCTTCTTCAGGAACAAGAGGGCATCCTTCATCCCGTGGCCTATCATTCAGCTCAATTCAACACGCATCAACGGAATTATAGTACCATCGAAAAGGAGCTCTTGTCCATCATTGCCGCTATTCAGAAGTTCGAGTGCTATCTGCAGTCCAACTCGGAGCCCATGAAAGTGTTCACAGACCACAACCCATTGACCTTCCTACAACGTAACAAGTTTACCAACCAACGACTCCTCCGGTGGTCACTTTATCTACAACCATATAACCTCACCATCCACCATATCAAGGGATCGCACAACGTACTGGCCGACGCCTTATCCAGAATCTAGCTGGATGTGGGCCTCGCATTCTTCAACGACTCCACGTCTCCCCCGTTCCGTCGTCTTCAGGGGGGGAGGTGTTACTGCCCACTACGGTCATTCCTCGCCCTTACGAGCCCCGAGACTCTTCTCGAGTTATCGCCTCCTCAATCGGCCCACTACCACTGTGGACGGGTTGAACAAGGCTTCACCGTGACCAACTGGATCCAGTGGAGCTGGATCGAGTTCAGCTTCACCTCCACTGAAAACCGCCCCGGGCATCATTGGGAGGTGTAGTGGAGACTAGGGTGTTTCTCCACCGGGAGTCTCATCCACACAGCCCGGCTCTACACTCTCTCCCGATGGTTCAGGTATCTCTGACTCGTGAGTACTACAAGGATCTCGACACACAGACATCAGTGCACACTTTCACATACACTACATTCACACTTGCCTTCACACACATTTTTGGGCATGTAAGATATATATATTTGTTTTGTTCGGCTGAGAGGTATTATGTATTTTCTTGTATATGTAATTTCAATGTACTTGCACTATTTTCTGTAAATCTAAGTCGGATAATCTTTGTGAATTTAATTATGGTTATGTGTTAATAATAGTCATATCTTAATTGTTACTCCAATTTTTCTTTCAACCTTTGTAATTATTGGGTAGTTCACGTAATCCTACATAACTATTCAATACATTACAATATATATATATATATATATATATATATATATATATATATATATATATATATATATATATATATATGCAAAGTAAATGCATACCTTATAATTACATACATAATACAAAAGTTAAACTTATTGTACCCATTTACGTACTTAACAACAATCTACCTAAGCATCTAACCACCTAGCTATCTAACTACCTACCAACCTACCAGCTGAGCAAGTCGTAAACATTATCAAGTTCTTTTCTATAGTTATCTATTTATTTCTCTATTTATGCGGCGTATAAATAGAGATAGATAGATATTCATGCATATATCGGTATATATATATATCTATATCTTTAATTAATTCATTTTCTATTTTTATGTATTTATTTCTCTATTTATGTGGTGTATAAATAGAGAGATAGATAGATACATATCGGCAGATATATCTATATATTGATTTATTTATTTTGGATGAAGGAATAGGGTGGGGGAGATAAGAGAAGGCAGGGCTAGATGGATGAGGGAATAGGGTGAGGGAGAGAGAAGAGGGCAGGGCTAGATGGATGGGGGAGTGAGTTGAGGGAGAGAGGAGGGAGCAGGGCTGGATTGATGTGGGAGTAGAGTGAGGGAGAGAGGAGGGTGCAGGGTTGGATTGATAGGAGAGTAGCGTGAGGGAGAGAGTAGGGGGCAGGGCGGGATGGATGGGGGAGTAGGGAGAAGTAGAGAGGAGGGGGCAGAGCTGGATGGATGGGAGAGTTGGGTGAGGAATAAAGGAGGGAGCAAGGCTGGATAGATGGGGGAGTGAGTTGAAGGAGAGAGGAGAGGTTAAGGCTGCATGGATGGGAAGTGGGGTGAGAGAGAGAGAGAGAGAGAGAGAGAGAGAGAGAGAGAGAGAGAGAGAGAGAGAGAGAGAGAGAGAGAGAGAGAGAGAGAGAGAGAGAGAGAGAGAGAGAGAGAGAGAGAGAGAGAAAGAGAAAGAGAAAGAGAAGTGCGTGCGAGGCTAGATGGATGCAGGAGTTGGTTCAGGGAGAGAGGAGGGGGCGATGCTGGATGGAATGGGGGAGTGGTATGAGGGAAAGAGGATGGGGTGGGGCTGGATAGCAAGGGGAGTGGTGTGAGGGAGAGAAAAGGGGGCAGGACTGGATGGATTCGGGAGTCGGGTAAGGGAGAGAGGAGGGGGAGGGGCTGGATGGAAGGGGGAGTGGGGTGAGGGAGAGAGGAGTGGGCGGGGCTGGATGGTTTCGGGAGTGGGGTGAGGGAGAGAGGAGGAGGAGGGGCTGGATGGATGGCGGTGTTGGGTGAGAGAGAGAGAGGAGAGAGGAGGGGTTGGTGATTGATGGATAGGGGAGTGGGGTGAGGGAGAGATTAGAGGGCAGGGCTGGATGGATAGGGGAGTGGGATGAGGGGGAGAGGAGGAGGCAGGGCTGGATGGATGGCGGAGTGGGATGAGGGAGAGAAGAGGGAGCGGGGCTTTATGGATGCAGGAGTGGGATGAAGGAGAGAGGAGGGGGCAGGGCTGGATGGATGGTGGAGTGGGATGAGGGAGAGAAGAGGGAGCGGGGCTTGATGGATGCGGGAGTGGGATGAAGGAGAGAGGAAGGGGCAGAGCTGGATGGATGAGGGAATTAGGTGAGGGAGAGAGGAGGGAGCGGAGCTGGATGGATGAGGGAATGGGATAAGAAAGAGAGGTGGGGGCGGGGCTGGTTGGATGTGGGTATAAGGTGAGGGAGAGAGAAGGTGTCGGGGCTGGATGGATGGGGGAGTGGTGTGAGGGAGAGAGGACAAGGCGGGGCTGGATGGATGCGGAATTTGGATGAGAGAGAGGAGGGGGCGGGGCTTGATGGATGGGGGAGTAGGGTGAGGGAGGGAAAAAGGGGCGGGGCTGGATGAATAGGAGTGTGAGATGCGGTAGAGAGGAGGGGGCGGAGCTGGATGGATAGGGAAGTGGGCTGAGGGAGAGAGGAGGGGGCGGGGCTGGATGGATGGGGGAGTAGGGTGAGGGAGGGAAAAAGGGGCAGGGCTCGATGAATGGGAGAATGGGGTGAGGGAGATAGGAGGGGGCTGAGCTTGATGGGTAGAGGAGGTTGATGAGGGAGAGAGGAGAGGGCAGGGCTAGATGGATGGGGGAGTGGGTTGAGGAAGAGAGGAGGGGGCGTGGCTGGATGGATAGAGGAGTTTGGTGAAGGAGAGAGGAAGGGGCGGGGCTGGATAGATGGGAGAGTTGGATGAGGGAGAGAGGAGAGGGTGGGGCTTTATAGATGGGGGAGTGGGATAAGAAACAGAGGAAGGGTCGGGGCTGAATAGTTGGGGGAGTGTGATGAGGGAGAGAGGAGGGGGCGTGGCTGGATGGATGGGGGAGTTGGATGAGGGAGAGAGGGGGGGGTGCGGCTGAATGGATGCAGGAGTGAGGTGAGGAAGAGAGGAGGGGGCGGGGCTGGATGGATGGAGGAGTAGGGTGAGGGAGGGAAAAAGGGGTGGGGCTGGATGAATGGGAGAGTGGGGTGAGGGAGATAGGAGGGGGCTGAGCTTGATGGATAGGGGAGTTTGATGATCTAAGGTTTATATAGTCGATTTTCAGAAATATATTTTGTGTTTAATGGGAAACATTCATTAAATAAAGTAGTTAGTCTGTCCAGAAATGGATTCAAGTTTATATTTATATCTTGTGAGAATAAGAGGTTGTTCCATAATATGGTGTGAAATTTTTGAGATAAAAGTTGCTTATTAGGAGTTACGTTTCTGAATTCTAATTTATTGAGCTTTGTTTTTTTTGGGGGGGAAGGAAATATTTAAGAAAATAGGAAGATGGTCCGAAATAAGAAAGTGTACAATACCTGTAGTAAATTTCTCACAAAAATTTGTGTATATATGGTCTAGGAGGGAAGGGTCACCCAAATTTAAACTATCTGGAAATCTAGTGGGTCTGGAGATGTGGGGAATAAAATATAAAGTTTGAATGTTTGCAAGAAAGTTATTTGTTGGTGTATGGGTTGTATGCTCAAGTAAGTTTATATTAAAGTCTCTAATGAATATTATTTTATTATGTTTTGCTTTGTCTTGAAATGTTGTATTAATGATTTTCGTGAATTCGTCTACTGCAATATGTTTACTATTTGGTCTATATATTGCGTATATTAGAAAACTGATAGATTCAGTAATGATTTTAATCGTAAGTAATTCAATGTCATTATTGATACATGTTAAGTCATATTGTTGTTCAGATTTTAAATTGTCAGAAACATAGACAGTGGCACCTCCTTGAGCCCAAGTGTTCCTGACAAGGTGATAGGAGTCATACCCAGAAAATTCATGTAGATGTTTGTTATTTTCAGTTAGCCAAGTTTCTGTGACAGCTATGATATCTGGAGATGAATTAAGGCATTTTAGGAAAGATTGGATATTATCAATATTTTTGGATAACGATCTTGAATTTATATGAAAAATTGTTAGTTTAGTAGAACCCGGGGTCGAAATAAGATCATTATAAGTTGATATATCATAATACTTTGAAAAAGAGTTAAAAAAAGTCCATGTGGCCATGCATCTGATTTATGATTTCCATAGTAACGTCATTTTCTGAATAAATATCATCAATATCATTGAAAAGAGTGTGAAAAAGGTTAGACATTATTAATATTAAAGTAAATTGCTGATACAAAGAAGAACGAGAAATGCAGTTAAGTTGCATCGGGTGTGACTTACTGTGATGCAGAAAATTTTGTTACGCCAGGACGTGAGAACAGAAATAAATATTTTACATTAATGTAGTAGTAGTAGTAGCAGGAGCAATAATAGTAATGATAATAATAATGATAAAAACAATAATAATAATAATAATAATAATAGTGATAGTAGTAGTATTAATAATAATGATAATAATAATAATAATAATAATAATAATAATAATAATAATAATAATAATAATAAAAATATTAATAATGTTAATAATAATAATAATAATAATAATAATAATAATAATAATAATAATAATAATAATAATAAATAATTATAATAATAATAATTGTAACCATACCAATAATAACATTAACAATTACCATATAATAAATATTATTATTATATAGTAATATCAATATAATAATACGAAAAATAACATTAATAATAATAATAATAATAATAATAATAATTGTTATTATAATAATAATAACAATAATTATAATATTAATTACAATAATAAATATATTATTATAAAATAGTAGTAAAAATATTTCTAATAATCAGAAGAACCGTCAGAGATAATATGAAATAAAGTAAAATAACAAAAAAAAAAAAACATTGTTGTAAATTTTGTAGGTGTAGCAATACCTAGTAGCAGTAGTAGAGATAGTACAGTAGTAATATTGGTAGTAGTAGTAACATTGGTAGTAGTAGTAGTAGTAGTAGTAGTAGTAGTAGTAGTAGTAGTAGTAGTAGTAGTAGTAGTAGGAGTAGTAGTAGTAGTAGTAGTAGTAGTAGTAGTAGTAGTAGTAGTAGTAGTAGTAGTAGTAGTAGTAGTAGTAGTAGTAGTAGTAGTAGTAGTAGTAGTAGTAGTAGGAACCTCAACAAACAAGAATTTGTCGACGCCGTTGCTCTGAGGTATGGCTGGCCAGTTGAAGGACTCCCCAACATCTGTGCATGTGGTTCCCCCAACAACATCGACCACACCATGACCTGCAAGAAGGGGGGATTCGTGTGCATCAGGCACGACGAGGTGAGGGACCTGACAGCCAACATGCTCAGGGAGGTGTGCCATGACGTCGCCACCGAGCCGACTCTTCTGCCACTTGGAGGAGAAAACCTGCGGTTGAGGTCGGCAAACATCTCCGATGAAGCTCGAGTTGACGTCAGTGCTCGGGGGTTTTGGACGAGGGGGCAGAGAGCCTTCTTCGACGTCCGGATCTTCGACCCGATGGCAGCATGTCACCGCGAGCTCTCTCTGGAGGCTGCCCACCGTAGGAATGAGCAGGAGAAGACGAGAACCTATGGCGAAAGGATTCAACACGTCGACCACGGCACCTTCACGCCTCTGGTCTTCACCACGTCCGGCGGGATGGGCTCCAAGGCTAAGTGCTTCTACTCAAGACTAGCCGATTTGATGGCAGAAAAGAAGCACCAGCCAAGGAGCCATGTTGTCGCCTGGATGAGGTGCCGCCTCTCATTCTCCCTTCTCAGGTCTTCCCTCCTGTGTCTCCGGGGTACCAGGCACGCCACTCCCTCCACCACGGACATAAGTGACCTTGATTGCGAAGCCACAGTGGTAGAGAGTAGAATAGGGGTGGGTAGGTTAGGGGATTAAATAAGGATGTAAATATAGGGGTAGATGGATATGGTTAGGGGTTAGAATATTATGGTTGGATGCCACAGCCATTAGCGACCAGAGTTGGGGCTAATGACCTCCAATTTGTGGAGCCCATGCAAATAAAAAGGGTGGAGGTATCTTTAAATGTAGTAGTAGTAGTAGTAGGAACAGGAACAGGAACAGGAACAGGAACAGGAACAGGAATAGGAATAGGAATAGGAATAGGAATAGGAATAGGAATAGTAGTAGTTGTAATAGTAGTAGCAGTAGTAGTAGTAGCAGTAGTAATAGTAACAGTAGTAATAGTAACAGTAGTAATAGTAACAGTAGTAATAGTAAAAGTAGTAATAGTAAAAGTAGTAGTAGTAAAAGTAGTAGTAGTAGTAGTAGTAGTAGTAGTAGTAGTAGTAGTAGTAGTTGTCATAATAGTAGTAATAGTAGTGGTAGTAGTAACAGTAGTAGTAGTAGTAGTAGTAGTAGTAGTAGTAGTAGTAGTAGTAGTAGTAGTAGTAGTAGTAGTAGGGACAGTAGTAGGAGTAGTAGTAGTAGGAGTAGTAGTAGTAGGAGTAGTAGTAGTAGTAGTAGTAGTAGTAGTAGTAGTAGTAGTAGTAGTAGTAGTAGTAGTAGTAGTTGTCATAATAGTAGTAATAGTAGTGGTAGTAGTAACAGTAGTAGTAGTAGTAGTAGTAGTAGTAGTAGGAGTAGGGACAGTAGTAGGAGTAGTAGTAGTAGTAGTAGTAGTAGTAGTAGTAGTAGTAGTAGTAGTAGTAGTAGTACTTAGTAGTAGAGTAGTAGTAGTAGTAGTAGTAGTAGTAGTAGTAGTAGTAATAGAAGTAGTAGTAGTAGTAGTAGTAGTACCAGTAGTAGTAGTAGTAGTAGTAGTAGTAGTAGTAGTAGTAGTAGTAGTAGTAGTAGTAGTAGTAGTAGTAGTAGTAGTAGTAATTACAATATAATAAACATTAATAGACAATAATTATTACAATAGTAACAGTAAAAACAATTATACATAATAAGAAGAAGAAGAAAAAGAAGAAGAGGAGGAAAAAAGGAAGAAGAAGAATACGATCACTACCATCATCATCACCACCATCCCTACCATCATTATTATTACTATCAATAATAACAATAATAATAGCAACAACATAAACTTATATTAATAAAGTAAATTGTTTGTAATACTAGTAATTTGTAATAATAATGATTTGAGGAATTTATAGTAGTGTACATAGCTGAATATTTATAGCAATATTAACAATATGATAGTGGTGTCATTAGTAATTGACAATGATTTAATTATAGTAGAAATATCTACATAGGCATTTACCTTTGCGGTATAGATAGTAGTAGTAGTAGTAGTAGTAGTAGTAGTAGTAGTAGTAGTAGTAGTAGTAGTAACAGTAGTAATAGTAGTAACAGTAGTAATAGTAGTAACAGTAGTAATAGTAGTAACAGTAGTAATAGTAGTAACAGTAGTAATAGTAGTAACAGTAGTAATAGTAGTAACAGTAGTAATAGTAGTAACAGTAGTAATAGTAGTAACAGTAGTAATAGTAGTAACAGTAGTAGTAGTAGTAACAGTAGTAGTAGTAGTAACAGTAGTAGTAGTAGTAACAGTAGTAGTAGTAGTAACAGTAGTAGTAGTAGTAACAGTAGTAGTAGTAGTATAGTAGTAGTATAGTAGTATAGTATAGTATAGTAGTATAGTATAGTATAGTAGTATAGTATAGTATAGTATAGTATAGTATAGTATAGTAGTATAGTATATTATAGTAGTATAGTATAGTAGTATAGTATAGTATAGTATAGTAGTATAGTATAGTATAGTAGTATAGTATAGTATAGTATAGTAGTATAGTAGTATAGTTTAGTATAGTATAGTATATAGTATAGTATAGTATAGTATAGTATACTAGTACTAGTACTAGTAGTTCTAGTACTAGTACTAGTAGTAGTAGTAGTAGTAGTAGTAGTAGTAGTAGTAGTAGTAGTAGTAGTAGTAGTAGTAGTGGTAGTAGTAGTAGTAGTAGTAGTAGTAGTAGTAGTAATTGAAATTACAACATAAGCCTAATCTATTTTTATTTATAATATATATATATCTACAATATCATTGAAAGCCTTTCTTCCATGATTTTTCTCGTGTCATCGCTGTTCC
>JAXIVD010009568.1:0-10000 GCA_036785275.1 Cancer borealis | reverse complement strand
CACACACACACACACACACACACACACACACACACACACACACACACACACACACACACACACACACACACACACACACACACACACACACACACACACACACACACACACACACACACACACACAGAAACGAGCGCGCGTTTGCTTTGGGTCGTTTGACAGGCTGGTAGAGAACAAATAGAGATAAAAAGAAAGAGAGAATAAACAGATACTAGGAAAATTGAGTAAACACGGAAAACTATATGCAAGATAGAAGAACAATTTCAAAATAAATACACGAAAAGCATTAAGACGAAGAAGTACGAAGAACTATCAATAATCAAACGTATGTATTTTCACAGTAAAACACAAGAAACATGCCTTCCCCCTCCTCTGCACACACAGACATACAAATAAATAAATAAACAATTCAAGCAAGAGGACATTAATATAACGGTAGAGACTTTGCCTGCCAGCCTGCCGACCCTTCTGACGGGCCGAGGCTGGGAGGTCACAGGTTCTCTTCCCAGGGCATCCTCTGAGGCCCCGTTGTCTGAAGGTGAACGTTGCAGGGATAACAACGCAACATAACCGGTAACAAGGCTTCGTCATGTACCTGAAGCCAATAACAAGATAACAGGACAGAGATAACGCTATTACGTCCACGTGGTAACTAAAAAAGAAGACATTTGCGTTTGCTAGCGTGTATTCGTAAACGCAAATTCGTAAAAGACTTCGGGATTCTACAATTTGCCGAAGTTGTGATTTATAGACATGTTTGCGAAAGTGCTCACCTCTGATTATGACATGTTAATGGATAAGAAGAGATAACAGTTAAAAATAACAAAAATATAACAATGTTAACTAATGTTGACTGGACCTCCATCCCTTGCTTCTTTTCTTCTACTGTCTTCTTTGCAGGGTCTGGCGACAAGCGGACTTTTTTTTTTAACGTATTTTCGTTTTCTCTTAGCCAGTAAACTTTTAATGTAAAAATTATAAAAAAAAGAAAAAAAGTGTGTGGTGGTGCCGCTGAGTGTTGTTGGATGATGTAATAGTTTGGTTGTGTTACCTGTAATTATGCTTAGGGCTAAACCTGTTAATTACAAGCACGTGTGTGTGGTTGTGTGTGAGTGAGTAAATTGTGCTCGTTTCTCTCTGTGATTTGTTCGGAGCACTACCTAGTCCACTTTAGAAGCTTCGAACCAAGCTTACTTGCCCCGCTGGGAGAGCACTCCACACTCCGCCAGCCTTCGGTAAGCCCGTTACTCTGCGTTAACTTGATATTATTTCATGACTAGTAGGTTGTGTATGCATCAATTTATAATATGATTATTGGGATTCAAAGCCGAGATAAGACCAAACTTTACCACATTAATATGTTCCAAGAAATATGTTCGGCATGAAAACGAGTGTGCTCCCAAACAATCAGTGTGTCCGGTTTGCATTGTTGATGATACAGAAACATCTGGTGACTATTGTGACGTTGCCGTGGTCGAAATGGCGACAGGAAGTAAGATTAACATCAACCTAGAACCATCAGTTAAATGAGTGTCGCCAATTAGTGGTTAGCCAATTTCCTGGTGTGTTCTGTAACCTCAGGTCTTTACAATACCATCACTCATAACAGTCACCGTACTTGTGACGTAACAGTTCATCGTAAGCCCTGTCCAGTGCCTCGCCAACTACAAAAACACTTTGATGAAGTTGAACGCATGACCGAACTGGGAATCATTACTTCACCTTATTGTTCTCCTTCAATACTTGTTAAAAATCTGATAACACCTGGCGATTCTGTGTTGATTTTAGAGGCCTAAATTACTTTAGCCAGTTTGATGTTGATGAATAAAGCCTTAGTCTCCTTTAGGGAATCTTGTGGGCGGTAAATACTTTATACGGAGATTGATCTATGTAAAGGCTACAGGCAGATTCCACTCTTAGATGATAGTAAGTCATTAAACGGTTTTTGCTACTAAACAGGTGCTTATGCAATTCACAAGGATGGTCTAAAAACTGCGTTTGCCGCCTTCATTAGACTGATGAGGAAGATATCATTAAGTTCGGAATACTGAATGCAATTTTGTCAACATTGCGGTACATAATTCAACCTGGAATGACCATTTAGCTGATATCATGTATAAATTATAACAATATTGATATCATCATCTTTCATACTTGCAGGGAATACATAGTATCGGACGACTGAATCACACGAGGGTGAAGGGTTGGAAGAAAAGAAAATTTTACTTTTTAAAGACAATTTTTTAAAGTAATTGTTATATTCATTGCTTTTGATTACCTATTTTCATTTTATTATTTTCTAATGATTAACAGCAATATATATATATATATATATATATATATATATATATATATATATATATATATATATATATATATATATATATATATATGTATACAGCTAATATTCCCTTAAAGCAAGGGTTCTCAACCTTTTGCAAGCTGAGCCCCCCAAAACTAGTTCAATGCAGTTGAGGCCCCCCTCCTCCTTGCGCCACTCCCCCCAAACTATGCCACCGCAGATTCACAACTCCCTTCATGACCGTCACACCTCGATCAACATTCTAAGTTTTACGCAATCAAGGAAATACTCCAGTCGCCGCCATTCCGGCACGGAGCATTTCTGGAAACAAGGCGAGACACGGAGCTTATCCATCACCTCCTTTATAAGTTATCGGAGTGTCCGTGCTGCTTCACTGCCTTTGCGTTCCAGTGTTACAACCCCTGAGGCGGACACGCGGGGAGAAGACGCCTCGTGTGTTCCGGGGGGCGGGACTTGTGTAGCGACGAGAATGTGAGACTTACGGGTTATGGAGAATGAACATAGGTGATAAGGATATAGAGAGATAGGAAAGATGATACGTACTGATGATGAAAATAAAAATATGAAGATAATGATGGTACAAAAGAATGATGATAAAAGGAAACACAAAAAAATAGTAAAGAGCGATAAAGAAAGGAAACTATGCAGATAAAGAAATGATGGAAGGTACAAAATGAACCCGGAGATGTGATAAATTTGAAGGGTAAAGGAACAACCCTGACATGGGATAAACAAATGCGCATCAAATACTAGCGTGACGGATAAGGACGCAGCAGGAAAGATATATATTGTGAGGTGAAAGGGGAAAGAAATATATGTATATCGAGGATGAATGAATGGAAGGCAAGCAAAGGTCACGGATAGACGAACGAAATAGAACAAAAGAATGATAGGAGAAAATAAAAGAAAGAAATTTTTTTTTTATACAATTGGCTCTCTCTCAAATCGCAGGATGATATTTGAGAGAAAAAAAAAATACTAAGTTGTCCACCGAAACCATATTCTATAAATGTTCCTTATAAAAAGTTTGATTTTACACACTCGACTTTTTGCTCACATTTAGAAACTTGCCGCATAATTTATATTTTCATCTAGTTGATTTACATAGGCACACGCACACGCACACACACACGCACACGCACACGCACACGCACACGCACACACACACACACACGCGCACACGCACACACACGCGCACACACACACACACACACACACACACACACACACACACACACACACACACACACACACACACACACACACACACCTAACAGCGACGTATTGCAAGCTTCAAACACAAGGTGAAGAGTAAGTCGGCTACATGTCTCTGTATTTCCTGCGTGTTGTAAGATGCGACCAGTAGGAGCGATAGAGAAGGGCTGACTACACTTCCTTCGGTATTATGAATTCCTGCGGCCAGGGAAAAAAATTATAACAAAGAAAACGAGAGTATATCAAACAACACAGCAGGAGCAGCAATAGCAGCAGCATCCCTCGCACTCTTAAAAACGACAAACACACACGCACAAAAAACACACACACAAACACACACGCACAAAAAACACACACACAAGCACACACACACTGAGGCAGACTGACCCTCCGCCATGCTTGAGAACAATATACACATTAACGTACATTTTTTCCTGTTTATTGATATTTATCACGAGTAGCAGTGCGCCGCGTGACAAGCAGTGAAGGATGTGCTTGGTATGAAGGTTCTCTTGGTCGTTGCTTCACATTAAAGAGTTAATTGTATGTTACTTCACCTTCAAGTTTTCCGGGAAAGCTTCAGGAAAGGCCATAAAAGACACGTGGGATGATGTTTCTTATTTTATTAATATCAAAGCATCTGGTGTTTTAATAATATATCATCATTATTACTACTATTAAGTGCATATAATTTTGTTTTAGTAATTGTAACTTGAGTTTTCTTTGTATTCTATTCAGGGTGTGTTTTCAAGTGTCACCCGGAGCAATAGTGTTGTTCTGGATCCATAAAACAAAGGACTAAAGTGTTTTCCTTGGTGCTGCTTGACCGTCATGCTCCGTGGTGTGAAGACGAGGCGTGCGAGGGTGGGATGGGGGAGTGAGTGCTCCTGGCGGTAGTGTGGCAAGAGGTCAGGTCAGTGGAGGTTAAGAAGCGGCATCCTGAAACTTGTCCTGTTTTAATCAGGGCCTTGGGACGCTCCAGAAAGGTGAACAGGAAGGAAAGACACGCCTCCATCGTGTATAAATGCAGCTCCGATCGATTGTCAGTCAGAATTCAGCTCACTGTCGCCTCTCAACATGCAGCTCGTGAGTACACAGCAAGTCGCGCCTCAAACGCCTCTCCTTACATTGTGGCTTAGTCTGAAATCGTTTTCAGTCACATCAAAACAGTGATATGAAAATCTTGAAGACTCTGCTTCTCCTGATCCTGAGTTGCTCACCAGCAGCCCACGAGACGCCGCAGCGCAGCACCTTAGGTAAATAGGACTGATTTGGTGTCGTTGTTACAGGCTCTCCTAGTGTGTTTGGCCGCCGCCGCCACTGCCGCCCCACAGTTCTTCGGGCGCCCTTACTATCAAGATGGGAAACACATCGCCATCTTATCCCAGAGTCAAGAAGGTCCTGACGGCGCCAGGTTCAGATATGCATTCCAGACGGAGAATGGCATCAACGTGGAGGCGCGAGGCACACCTGGCGTGAAGGGCCAGAGCAACATTGATGGTAGCTTCAGGTGAGTCACGTTTGGTGGGATACGTCAGCACCTCACGACCAAGTATTTCAATACTTGTGATGCATGTTGACCCGAGTCACGCTGAGACATATATTTCTACCATTTCCAGTTTCCCTTTCCCTGAGGGAGGCACAGGTCATGTGTCCTACGTGGCCGACGAGAACGGATACCGCCCAATATCCCCTCTCATCCCTACACCCCATCCACTTCCCGCCCACGCCATCAAGCAGATTCAATTCGCTGAGAGCCAACGGAGACACGGCTAAGCCAGTCCCCTTCGGTGTCCCCGTCCACGGTTTTCCCCTGACGAACACAGGTCCTCCCAAGGCTACGATGACTAACTACCGTGTCAACTAAGTCAAAAGTGTCACTTGAATAGAACATTACCATAACCAAACCTGGCATGTCATCAAATTAATAAAGACCGAGCAGATCAACGCTGGTGCTTCTTTCCTCCTTCAGTTATCTTCTGAGAGCTAATGGTGGTGATGGTGGTGGTGGTGGTGGTGGTGGTGGTGGTGGTGGTGGTGGTGGTGGTGGTGGTGGTGGTGGTGGTGGTGGTGCGTACCCACTGAACTTTACCAACACTAGCGACACAACTCACCACCTCCACCCGAGTACAAGCGGCACCTCTTCTTGCCAGACACACTCATATAAAGGAGGAAGATCACAAATTACGATAAAAAAGAACAAGTTCATTCCACACATCCATTAACCCAGCCATCCAACCTCCGTCACGAAATAGTAGTTATACACAGGTACAACATTACTACACTTTCACTTACACTGTCTCATCTATAACCTCTTCTTGTATCTTCAAAGCATTATGTTCCTTATAACTTTCCTTTGTTCACCAACTTACTCCAATGTTAAAAGTCGATATTAACTTGATATTCTTTCCGCTTACAAGCTTTATTTTTTTTCTTCCAAGGCGTCGTGCTACATTCTTCCCGCTCGTTGGTGTATTTAGTTATGTGTCACAAAGAACTTACATCAGAAAGGTGTGAAAGTAAACTGTTGAGGAAGACTGATTTCACACGACCCTCAGCCACCTAGAAACCATTGTTAAGGATTCATCCTAAAACACACACACACACACACACACACACACACACACACACACACACACACACACACACACACACACACACACACACACACACACACACACACACATATACATACACACACACACACACACACACACACACACACACTCCCCTAAAGGTAGTTGGTAACGCCCCAGCCGCACCCCGGCACATCTGTTTGAATTGACTGAATGACTGGTTTTCATGTACATCTTATTAGCCTGAGTTCTTACATGATTTCGAGCTAACCACATAAGAGAAGAAACTTTGCTAGCAGTGCAATTTACAATATTCCTTAAAGTTATGATCAGCCAAGTGTTAAAACGAAAACCTCAATAAATGTAGTGTCTGGGAAGGTAAGAAAACAAACCACGACTGTCTTTGTTCCCAGCGAGACTCAAGGGAACGAGACAAGAGCAACTAATGATTACCGTCCCTTGATGTGCCGTGCAAGTCATCCAGAACACAGCCTAAGGGAGTGATAAGGAGACAGGACGGTGGACGGTGGAGGGCAGGGAGGGAGTCGCTAAGTTGGAAGGGAAGGTCACACAGAGGCAGGCAGGCGTCAAGAACAAGACCAGCAAGCAACACTGCAGCAACCCGAGCACTCAACGAGGTCGACAGCCCCTCCCGGCGTGAGGTCCGGTGGCATCTTCACTCAGGGAGAAAAACTAGAGCCATTGTTGGACTCGTCTGCCGGTAGCATCTTCAGCGCGTAAAAACTGGCCGTCAAGAACTCCACCCACTCCCCCGCTGGCCTACCACTCCACTGCGCCGCTGACTGGGAGGAGCACTTAACTGGTTCAACAAGAGCCCCGACCATGAACTTCTGGCTGGACACGACAACGAGAATATATAAATAAATGAAGGAGAGGAAGATGCATAAGACTGGTAATTGAAGGGGATGAGGTAGTGGTGGTGGTGGTGGTAGAAAGATGGTGGTGAGGGATGGGTATTGGGTACAGATGTTGCAGGGTAGAGGAGGTGAAGGGAAGGGGAGTGAGGGTGTGTGGTGGGGAAGGAAGGGTTTTGTGAGGTATGGAAACTGTTTGGGGAAAGTTTGTTAATTGTGTGGATGGGGATGGGGTGATGGGGATGAGGTGTAGGGTGAGGACGGGTTGCAAAAGTGGGGACGGGACGAGATGAAAGGAAGGGGGGTGGGGGAGAAAGATGAGTCTGCACCATCTCCTGTACTGAGGTTCTCATTACTTACACGCAACACTCCTTCTCTTCTTTCTTCCATGTTTATTATTTTTTTCATTTTATCTTTATATTTTTTTTCTATCTCCAGTTCTCTTTCCACTTCCTCCTTCAATATCTTTCCTTTCATCATTCGTTCCTTCATCCCATCATTATTTTCACCTTCTCTCTTATCTTTTTTTTTACTTGCTCCCTCTCTCACTCCCTCCCTCCCTCTCTCTCCCTCTCTCCTTCCCTTCACCTCCCTCTTCTTACCTTTCTCTCTATTACGTGCTCTCCTCTTTATTGCTAATCTTTTGAACCCTCTCTCCTATCTCCCTCCTCTTCTCTCTCTTTCTCTCCATTCCCTCCCTCCCTCCCATCTTTTTTCTCCTTCTTGCCACACCTGCATCAAGTATGTTGCATCGTTCTGTTAAATGAATAATAATATACAATACATTGCACAACATATTCCCGAGACAATGAAAATTACCAGTGACATGTTACCTGACGCCATAAAACTTCCACTTGATTGATTAAAATTATTCACGAGTTAAATTTCATCTCCCTCCCTTCCTCCCTCTTCCCTTTCCTCCCTCCCTACCTTCTCCCTCTTCCCTCTTTCTCTCCCTCTGTTATCAATACTCACACACACATACACACACACACACACACACACACACACACACACACACACACACACACACACACACACACACACACACACACACACACAAGAAAAGAAGAAAAAAAAAAAAAAAAAAACTTGCCTCGTCCATTCGTACTTTTTGGAGTCACATTTCCTAACCACTTTGGGCCAGATGATAGTACTCAAGGCAGAGATTATGGAAAGTTGTAGCAGCCCCCCCAACCCCCCCCTTCTCCCCCTCCCCCCCCCACACACACATACACACACGATACTATCATACATTAGAACAGCGTAAAAAACCCGTGCGTCCGGTACTTGGCCAGTCTTGCACCACCACCACCACCACTACCATCACCACCACCACCACCACCACCACCACCACCACCACCACCACCACCACCACCACCACCACCACCAACACCAACACCACCACCACCAGACCTGTACATCCGAGGTCAAAGATCACACTACAACCGGTTCTTCCTCTCCTTTTCTACCATTAACACTTATTTTTAACTCTTCTTTGGGAAAATTCCTTAATGTCTCTCTCACCTGTGTCTCCCGCCCACACACACACACACCCACCCACACCCACACACACTTTTTCCTTCCCTTCCATTGCGGGGTTGTGGCCATGGAGGTAGAGGATGAATAAGGTGAGTAAGGATGAAAAGGAGAAAGGGTTGAACAGGACGGAATGAGGAATGAACGAGACAATGAGACTTGGTTCAGAGCAGAATGAGTTGAGGTGAAGCAGAGTGGAGCAGCATGATTTAAGGAGCAATAAAGTACTATGTAGGGAGTAGCAGACTGAGGCAGAATAAAGCTGAGTGGAGTACTGTGCAGGAAAAAAGATGCAGGATGTTGTTTTGGCACTAATAAGGCATTGCAAAAAAATATATACAAAGATAAAAATCCTTCCCACCTAACCGCGTCCTCCACACGCTAACACAAAGAGGAAAAATTCAACACTTACACGAATATCTGCAAATCATTACACGGTTCTTTCGTAAGTACATGCAAACACAAGGCAAGTTAACATTCAACACTACACAACTCCATGCGTCCTATCTGATTCCTTATGGCAAAACCTTATAGTCTTATCCATGCATTATCTTACATTTTATTATCTCTCTTTCTCTAATAAAACCTCAGCCCTATAATCAACCTGTCTAGCTCTTGGCGTCTTTTCTGAAGCATTTTCTTGCCTATTAAGTGAGGGAAAAAGGTTAATTATTGTGAATCTGAGGCAGTGAATGCTAGCGACGTGGAGAACGCTGCTTGCACGTGTTGGATTACTACTTGTGCCTCAGCATTGAAGTTACTGATCCCTTTGTGCGTTGTATTTCATGTTTGGCTCAGAAACTAAAGCTACACATCAATAAAAAAGAAAAAGAAAAAATGTGGACTTTTTCAATTTTTTTTCCATTCTTATTATTATCATTATTAATATTTTCATTATTATCAACATTATTACTATCATTATCATCAGTAGTAGTAGTAGTAGTAGTAGTAGTAGTAGTAGTAGTAGTAGTAGTAGTAGTAGTAGTATAAAATATGCAAGGCACCAGCAACCTTCATAACAAGCAGTCTCATCTCCCATTATGATACAGGAAGAAGAGAACGAGGCTGAGAATATTACTTCCTCCTCTATAACCTCCTACAGGGCACAGTGACTATACTACACTGCCGCTGCTCCACGTGCTAGGCCAGGTAGAGCAAAGCAAGACTCGTCTTTGCCTCTCGCCAAACATGAAAAAGTCTCCGTGAAGTAAACGTATGACTAAAGAACACAACGAAGTATGGTCAGTATATCCTATCACAATTTTCTATCTTATATTATTTTTTCTTTCCACATTTTGTTAAGTTATCACTTCACTACGTTAAGGAGCATTGGTCAAGGCCTCCTCGTCCATGCCACTAAACCTTCCTTTCTCCAGGTGATACAATAGAAATACTATCGTCCACCAGGGTACACAAAACTAAGAAGGCAGTTAGTGGTAAGGTAACCTAACCTAACATGATCTAACCTAATG
>JAXIVD010009567.1:0-15159 GCA_036785275.1 Cancer borealis | reverse complement strand
GTGTGAACGACAGGAAAGGTCACTGCCCCTCCTCCCCTCACAACGTTTCTTCCTCCTCCTCCTCCTCCTCCTCCTTTCAGGCCACAAATTAAGATCAGTAGTCATTACATCAAGATTGCATCATATACAACAAATTATCTATCTATATTAACATAACTTGGTTCGATACTCTCTCTCTCTCTCTCTCTCTCTCTCTTCTCTCTCTCTCTCTCTCATCTCTCTCTCTCTCTTCTCTCTCTCTTCTCTCTCTCTCTCTCTCTCTATGATAAAAAGATAATGTTCACAATATTTGTACACATTTTTTTGTCGTATGTGGCAAATATTTACGTATGACAAAAAAGAAAAAGTTCGCATGTATATAATTTTTGACTGAAACAGCATATCAATAAAAAAAACAAAAAAAACAAACAAACATAATTCTACAATATTTTTCCAGATGCATCAAAAGAACCTTAAAAAAAAAAAAATGGAACAAGAAAGAAAACAAAAGGAAGACGAGAAAAAAACCCACGATTTGCGAGGGAAGAAAGAAGTAGGAGAGAAAAAAAACGAGGCTACATTCTTTCCCACATGAGAGAAGAGAGAGAGAGAGAGAGGAGAGAGAGAGAGAGAGAAGAGAGAGAGAGAGAGAGAGGAGAGAGAGAGAGAGAGAGAGAGAGAGAGAGAGAGAGAGACAGAGAGAGAGAGAGAGAGAGAGAGATGAGAGAGAGAGAGAGAGAGAGGAGAGAGAGAGAGAGAGAGAGAGAGAGAGAGAGAGAGAGAGAGAGAGACACACACACACACGCAGACACGCCGTATCACCTAACAAGTAATTAGAGTGTGGCAAAACAAAATCACTAGCTAAGGTGATGTGGGAGTCGCTCTCAGGTGTATCTCAAGGTTACATTACCACCTGAGGCTGCAGGACTTACTGGTAGGAAGCAGACGGCGGCCATGGTGGGAGTAGAGTCAGTGAGTGAGTGAGTGAGTGAATGAGTTGGCTGAAAAAGTTAGGTAAGGGAGAAGAAGGCTAAGTTCAGTTAGTTTGTTGTGTGAAACGTTAGGTAAGGAAAAGTTAAGTTAATTTAGTTCAGTCACTTCGTTGGGTGAAATGTTTTTGTAATATAAATTTAAGTCAGTTCAGTCAGTCAGTCAGTTGAACAGTTCGTCGGATGAAAAAGTTGGGTAAAAGAAAGTTAAGTTAGTTCAACCAGTCAGTCAATCAATCAGTCAGTCAGTCGTTACAACACGCTGACCCAAAAAGAAAAGAATCACGTGATTGGGATTTTTCAGTTCGTCTTCCTATCATTACATCACGGAGTCCTTCAATCCCTTGTATATGTCATTGGACACACCATATCCTCTTATCACCTGGGGCTGCCCGGCTCCTTCCTGCCTCCACATCCTTTTAAAACGCAACTTAACACTTACAAAAAAATAAGAAAGACAAATATTCCTTCAATACCAAAACTTGATATATAGATTATTTTGAGGCGATATAACCACGAGGAAGAGAAGAGGAGGTGGTGGAGGAAGACGGAACATATTTGAGTTAGGATAGCACACGTCTGTCGCGTTTGAATACCTAGAGTCAACTGAGGAACATATCAAGTGAAGTCAAATAAGCGTCCTTTCTTTCCCTCCTTTCCTTTCCTTTCCCCCGTTGTTGTGGTACAATGATTCTTAATGTTACATGCTGTTCTCTAGTCTATGGGAATTAATTAAGCACAGGGAACATCCTCTCTCTCTTCTTTTAGCTGGTGTAATTACTTTCCCACCAAGAATCCATCACAGTCTTGTTTGAATTGTCATGTACTGTACCTTCCTGTGCTTTGTTTTCAGCATTCCTTGACGCTTCTTTCTGCCATAACTGCCTCTCTTCCCCTCATTTTCTTTTCTTCTATTATTACCTTTGATTATTATCTATCGTGTCCTACTTATTATTTTTTAAAACTATTAATTCCTTGTTTTCTTTTATCGGTTGCCTAAAAGCTATATATTCTTTTTTCTTTTTTCATCTGATACTTCATTCGTTTCTTCATTCTCTCACATTTTTCTTCGTGTTCGTATTCAGTGAAATACGTCCTTGCAAGATGACGATACTGGAAGATTTTGATAAAATCTGGCGTCAATGAGGAAGGTGGCGCCTTCTGACACCCTCACCTTTTGAGTGATTAATTTCTTAGAGAGGGGGACCAGATGCTTTATCATTCTCCAGTAAGTCAACAATGTATACACAATCATAGGTGAAAATTTCATGCCAATCAAATGAATACAAATGGAAGGACAAGGACGAAATGGAAAAAAAACTTTGAGAGCCAATATCTCGAAAAGTTGTTTTTAACACTTCAAAAAATTTCACAAAATCGGTAAAAACTCTGATCGACTTTTATATGGTATCATTTTAAACTACAACTAAAATACAATTTTTTGTAGGAATTAGACTTTTCAAAATGTCAAAAGAAAATTTGTGACAAAATTTTATTTATTTTTTCCTTCAAAGACAAAACAAAAAATAGAAAAACTAATTCCTACAAAATGTAGATGCAAAATGTAAATACATAAACAAAGTTTTATGGAAATTTTTTCAAAACAATTAACTGAAAAATTAAGTCTGTGAAATTAAAAAAAGAAAAACACGTTTTGTGTGAGTCGCCCCTACCATTCATCCAAATTTGATGAAATCTACAGTATAGCATACATTTACACCAGCAAACAACATATTAAAATTTCAAAGCAATTGGATGAACCATAAGTGAAATATGAGCCCCAGTGGTTTCCGGGGGTGGTCCCCCCTTAACGTCATGTCACTTCGGAGTCACCTCGGCTCGCCTCACCCTCCGCTATACACCACACGTCTGCCTCACTCTGAATATATCCCTCACATTAATTATCAACTACCTTCATAAACGTTCTAGTTTATTACGCCTTATTTTTTTGCTTTATATAGAAGTACGATAGTTCTAAATTTGTTATGTTTCACGTATTATTTCACTCTACTTTTCATCATTAGTTTCTTTGGTTTATAGTATTTTTTTTCTTTTCTTGCACTTTTATCCATTTCGTATTTTTCATTTAAGATATACACACATTTAATACATTCTCTCTCTCTATGTGGTTAGGATAACATTTCAAGTTAATATATGGTAATGTATTTTTGACGCATAACTTTCTCATAATTCTCGTCGCAATATATATATATATATATATATATATATATATATATATATATATATATATATATATATATATATATATATATATACATACATACATACATATATACATACACACACATACATGCATACATACATATATACATACATACAGTTTCATTTTCATTTCGTAATTATCAAATCGTCTTGTTTACGCAAGCTTTCCTCTACAGCTTACACACATATCTCTCTCTCTCTCTCTCTCTCTCTCTCTCTCTCTCTCTCTCTCTCTCTCTCTCTCTCTCTCTCTCTCTCTCTCAAGTCAGTGCCCTTTTCCCTCCCCTTTTCCTTACCTCCATAGGGATGGCGGTGTGGGGAGGGCAGGTGACCCGTGAAGGAAGAGGAGAAAAAGTAACACTTAGGATCAGCTTCTCTTTCTTGACATAATTCTTTCCACGCACATAAACCTCTCCGTCGTGGACCCAATCGGTGCACACAGCGGCAAACAGGCAACGCACATGCACACACTCATGAATGCGCCACCACACGCGCGCACACTCACACACGTGCTCCTAGAGAGGTAAGCAACAGGCGACTGACTTCAAGATGATCCAATACTGCTGAGTTTGGTGTCCCGTCCGCTCGGTGTAGCTAGCTGGCCCTTCTGAGCTAATTTTCTGAGCCAGCTGCACTTGGCAACTCTCCACTGTGACTCTTGGGGCTCAGAGGGCGGTGGTCAGGCAGGTGGCAAGGCGCTGTGGGACCTTGCAATGAGGTGCAAGACTCAAGAGTACAGTGGGAGGCTCCGCTGGGACGCTATGGAATGCACGTCCCAGGTTCGCGGGTGGGAAGAAAAAGAGGATCAGGGAAGGTTCTTTTTGCTTTATTTCCCCACGGATCCAGGTATCGTAACTGAAGACTCGGGACATGTATTGAAAGTCCTTGAAGGATACACAGGTAGAAGAAATATCTTAATAATCTACGCATATACAGTACCGCCCCGTTGTGGAATGCAAACTCCAGAGCGTATATGTAACGTAAGGGTGAGAGAGAGCGGGTGTGTTTTCAAGAGATGCATTGCAGTTCCTTGTAGACTCGATGTGGCCTGGCGACTGGAACAGGACGGAGACGAAATGTTCCGGATAATGGTGCAACACAAGGCTTTCGACCCGACCGTCAAAATGTGAATCAGACCAAGGAAATTAAGGGCGAAAAAAAAAGGACATGGTTAAAAGTCAGGAAGTTTATCCTTTTCTATGATGAAGTTCCTCGTTGCCATTAGACTGAGTCAGATCAAGACACGTTACGACGCAAAAAAGACATACCACTCCCTCCCACACTCTCCCCCCTAACTACCACCCTCCCATGGCGCTTTGTGAGACTGGCATCGGTGATTTGATATGGCAACAGTGGGCAACCTCTGCACCTGCCAGCACCACCACCACCACACTGAACCACCGATGCAACGCTGCCAGAGACACGATGCCTCCTGGTACCTCGTTCCTCCTACCACCCTCTCAATGATACCAGTCCATCGCCTCAATATTTAAGTCTTCACGTACAGATCTGCCGTGGAGAATCATATGTACAGCAACATGTAGTGGGAGAAAACTAAAAAAAGGAAAGTGATAAGTGAAAGTCGTTCCGGTCGTAACCTTCTCATGTCTCTCCTTCCTTTCCCTTCTGTCCCTTCCCGTCACCCTCAGCCACTCGCTCTCTCTACTCTCTGAATGAAACGAAACATACATATTATATATTTTTTGTTTGGATACTGTATACCAAGGATTATATATATATATATATATATATATATATATATATATATATATATATATATATATATATATATATATATATATATATATATATATATATATATGCTCCCTCCAATTTTGCAATATTCCAAATTTGTGACCGAGACCAATTTCCATCTTCGCAAGCTCTGGTATCCTACAGTAAAATGGTCATTTAAACTGATTTTCTTATGGATAATGATAATGTTTATGTTTTTCAGTTTTTTTGTAGGATGTATAATTACATGTATTTGTGTACAAACAAGGACTAAAATATGACTAAAATCACCATAAGGTTAATTATTTCAATCTTGCAATGCAGAATTGGAAGGAGCACTGTATGTATGAATGTGTGTGTGTGTGTGTGTGTGTGTGTGTGTGTGTGTGTGTGTGTGTGTGTGTGTGTGTGTGTGTGTGTGTGTGTGTGTGTGTGTGTGTGTAATCCTTATTGTATACTTGATTTTCTATCCTTTGCATGGTGTTTAGTTCTCCTTCCTCAATGTTCATAATCTCTGTTGCATAAAGAATATTTGCATGGCAAATTTCAGGCCGCACTCTGAAATATGAGTTAATGTGATAAGAGTTTTACAGGAGTAAATATGCAGCATTGATGTAGATTCCTTATTCAGAGAAACATTAATAAATATAATAAAAAAATAGCCAATTAAATCTCTTCAAACATAAAAAAGAAGGTAATGACCAAAACTAACCTTTCCTGACTGAAATCATATTAAACGGTGCAATTTTATTGTGTATGATATCAAAAAAGTTTTCAATAGTAGGTACATATGATTCAAATCTTAAAATAGCATAAAATCACACACAATCCTTGAAAAGTTCTATTCAGTTACTTACAATTGGTTCCTTTTCTTCAGGTTATCAGTTATTGCATCAATCACCAATTTCATGTTCCATGAGTTGGGCATGTAGTGTATGGGTTCTTATTTGGTCTCCATGAGCACTTGCAGACTGAAAAAAGACACAATATGTGTGTGTTTACCATGTCGTGGCATACAGGGCGCAGGCCACAAGAAGAAGAAGAAGGGGACGCAGGCCACAAGAAGAAGAAGAAGGGGGCACAGGCCACAAGAAGAAGAAGGGGGCGCAGGCCACAAGAAGAAGAAGAAGGGGGCGCAGGCCACAAGAAGAAGAAGAAAAGGGCACAGGCCACAAGAAGAAGAAAAGGGCGCAGGTCACAAGAAGAAGAAGAAGAGGACAGTCCACAAGAAGATGAAGAAGAAGAGGTCGCAGGCCACAAGAAGAAGAAGAAGAGGGCGCAGGCCTCAAGAAGAAGAAGAAGAAGATGAGGGCGCAGGCCACAAGAAGAAGAAGAAGATGAGGGTGCAGGCCGCAAGAAGAAGAAGAGGGCAGGCCACAAGAAGAAGAAGAAGAAGAGGGCGCAGGCCACAACAAGAAGAAGAGGGCACAGGCCACAAGAAGAAGAAGAAGGGGGCACAGGCCACAAGAAGAAGAAGAAAAGGCCACAGGCCATAAGAAGAAGAAGAAGGGGGAGCAGGTCACAAGAAGAGGAAGAAGAGGGCGCAGGCCACAAGAAGAAGAAGAAGAGGGCAGGCCACAAGAAGAAGAAGAAGAGGGCACAGGCCACAAGAAGAAGAAGAAGGGGGCGCAGGCCACAAAAAGAAGAAAAGGGCGCAGGCCACAAGAAGAAGAAGAAAAGCTGCGTATACATTTATTTCTTTTCAGCTGTACATGGGATCCCATCTACTCTATGTTCTTCTTCACTTTTGTTGAGATTCATGACTTAATTTATTCCTTCTCACTCCCTTAAAAATTTCATCTCTAATTTCTCACTCATTCTTTTCTTCCACACTTCCTCATTCATCCTATTTTTTCACATTTCCTTTTCTTCCTTGCACTACTCCTCCATTCTCATCTAAACTAACTACCAAAACTACATCATCCACTTCCTTCATATATTTCCTTACTCTCATTTCCTCACCATATTCATCCACATCCTGCTTCAACTCATCCACAATCATCCAATATAGACTCAAACTAGCTTGTTATTCTTCCACCATAGCTTATCATCCACTCTCCTTCCACAACAGACTCACGCTAGCTTGTTCTGTAGATCCTTCTGCCTCAAATCTATGTCCGCTGTTCTCAGTGCCTTGAAGATTGGATTCACTAGCCCCACATGCAGGGCCATGCTGGGGGCTGCCTTGATGTACACTATAAGCATGTCACACACCCTGTTGATGAGGGAAAGGTGCCATGTTACAAGGGAATACAAGGGAACACAAACAACAACAGTCCCTAGGGTCCCTGTGAAGGTTGTGTTGAGGGGATGAAGTGATGTGACTGTATTTTGTGTACCTAAAGAGGGAAAGGTTGTAGTGAGATAAGGACAAGTGAAAATCTCGCTTGCTGTCCCGCTGACAACACTTTTCGTCTAGTTATCGCTGCTTGGTGCACACCAACACAGAAAACCTATTACATGACTAACTAAACAATTTGTTCGTCATCGTGGACACTAATTTCCATTTTTTCATTCATTCTAACATACTTGAATATAAATGCAATTTAAGAAAATGCAAATTAATAGGACAGTTTGTACATTGAACGCGTTCATGTGGAGGTTAAAGGGGCGAGAATCCGTAAGCGAGCACAATGGTTTAAATAAACAGTCCTAACAACAGTATTTACACTATTCGTTAAATGATTTCCATCATTCAACTTGTTAAATAAGTGTTAAATAAGGAGATTCCAATATTGTGTGTTAAATGTCAGCAACTAAGTATACCACGACACGAAGGGACAGTCGAGGGAGGGACTAGTCACAGGTAGGTGTTAGAATGTGCTCCGTTACCGTCCTCACCTAACAAGCAGGTGGCAGCCTCCACCCTTGAGCTTGGTGCCGCTGAGCCTGACGAATGACCGCGTATTAAGGCCATCAAACATACCCAAGGACGAGGCGGAGCTGCAGCCAGACGAGTGTGTGCTTGAAGAGGATGCAACGAAGACGAGGACGAAGACGAGGAAGAAAAATAACAAAAAAAGGAAGAAAAATGAAATTAAAAGAAAAAGAAAGGTAGGAGAATAATAATAGTAATGATAAGAAGATGAAACGAGGACGACGCAGGAGAAGAAAAATAGAAGAGGAGGAATTAATGAATCCATGAATAATTGGGTGAGTGAGTGAAAGTGAGTGAGTGAGTGAGTGAGTGAGCATTGCATCTTTTTATCATAACATCTAGGTTTACGCAGCGTCTAATTCAAATATAGGATGAAAACATGATTATAATAGTATATGATGAAGCGTCAAGTACGAGACCATTAACACAATTACAATGCAAGGCAAAACAAAGTACATACATAAAGACAAGTAATGGCAGATCATATGAAAGGAAATTGGAAGAAACAGTTCATTAATTGCAAAACCTTATCAACTCACCCAATCACTCGCCTCGACTAACAAGCGTTTAAGAATGAAGTTAAAAAAGAAGATTTAAGGTCAATTCCGTGCCATGAACTTATCATATATATATTTTTTTGACTGGTAGATGGAGAGAATAAATATTTCTAATGGTGGAGAGGGATAGAAAGCTTACCTGTATAGTGTATGTAGCGTGTGAGGACCAGGTAGAATGACATGACAGGCAGTTCAAAAATTTTCAAACGGAGACAGTGGAGATTGCCTGTACTCCGTGTCTGTCTGTATCACTGTCTATGTTTCTCTCTTATCCAATTCTTGTTTCTTATTCTGTCTTTCCCACTCTTTACTCAGCGTCTGCCTCCTTCCTCTCCTCTCTCCATCACCGGCTATCTCTCTCACCGCAAGTCAACCACCGAGATACTAAGGCGGGAAGGAAAGGATAAAATATTTACTCGTCGAAGTCTCCGTCAGCGCCGCCGCCGTGTTGGTGATTTCTGGTCTTCTTGAATGGCGAGATGCAGCGCTCAGTAGCAGGTAACGGTGATGGAAGAGAGAAAAGCAGCTGATACCGATGAGGAACGAGTGGTGATAGTGTAGAAGGCAGTGTGGTGATGGTTCTGTTGGTGGTTTGTGCACGGTAACGGTGACGGTGACGGTGACAGTGGGAGGAAATAGTCGTTGTTTCACTTTGCACTCCTGAAAAAAAAGGAGAAGATAGGTTATTTATTTTTTGGCACTACTCTCCTAAAAGTAACATGACAGGTTATTGCCAATAATCAATTGTATCTTAACTGGGTCAGTTAACACTCTCCCTCCTCTATACTTCCGCCCTCCCCCCGCTCTCTCTCTCTCTCTCTCTCTCTCTCTCTCTCTCTCTCTCTCTCTCTCTCTCTCTCTCTCTCTCTCTCTCTCTCTCTCTCTCTCTCTCTCTCTCTCTCTCTCTCTCTCTCTCTCTCTCTCTCTCTCTCTCTCTCTCAATATACCTTTCCCGATCTTTTTCTTCTCTCGTCATAGCCACCCACCACCTGCATTCCACACTCCACACTCCACATTAAGCCTCGTCCTACCCACTTCCACTGCATAATAGCGTTGGTCTGCCTCGCTCCCTTCATTCCACCCACCGTGTCCATCATCAAGTACCTGGTGTCTCCTTTATGCACCTCATTGCCTCCTTTACTTCATCTCTTCTCCCCTTAAAGAACGTCAATACACGCACCAACTCCCGCAATGCATCGAGATAAACTGTACTGTGCAGTCTGTTTATAATGGCTAAGAAACATAGGATCACAGATAGTATTAAAACCCTTATAAGATGGTGCACGATACTCCTGTGAGAACCTGCATCACTTAGAGTCAAGGGGAGAAGGAAGAGGGATGTGCAGCTTCTTAAAGCGTAATTTATATGAAGATTATAGCGTACCTGAGGTGGGACGAATTCTCACTTTTTGTCGTGGCCTCGTAATTGTCAAGGAAAGGAGGGAAGAAATGGAGGAAGAGGAGGAAGAGGAGATGGAGATAATTAGAAAATAGAGAAAGAGAATGTGTGTGTGTGTGTGTGTGTGTGTGTGTGTGTGTGTGTGTGTGTGTGTGTGTGTGTGTGTGTGTGTGTGTGTGTGTGTGTGTGTGTGTGTGTGTGTGTGTGTGTGTGTGTAGTTAATATTATCAGTAACTTTAGTGTAAATTTTAAGCGTTTAACTTTATTTATTATTTATTTTACTGTGCAACATAATGAGTGTAGTGATAGCTTATTTGACATTTTCTAAGTTCTTGTCATCCAATCATCATGACTTCGTAAGCTTCAAGTGTTGCACATATTAAAGTTCATGGATTTATATTGATGTACTACGTATTCAATGTTCATGTTATTTACTCGCTCAAACATTGCATCTACACACTGCCTAAACATTGATCTTAAACACAGGAGACAGTGAAACCATATCTAGTTGATCACACTCCTTCACGCCTATCAAACTATCATTATTTACCAGAGATTAGACAGGATTAAGCAGGCTGCACCTTTATAATATCCTCCCTGTCACAACATTGCAAACACATCCACCATTTGGCGTCAATTCAGTCAAGATACACAATAGCGTTACCTATGTCAATCAACCAATCAATTTATCTATCAATCTATCGCTCTACTTATACGAGATGAAAATTTTTCTTCCACTAAATCTACTAACAAGAAACACCTGATTTCCTGATATTCTTTCGGAAATATCATGAAATCCTCGGTAAGGTTTCCAGCAGCAGATGACGGTGGCAGCCTTCTGGCGGGCGACACGCAGCCCAATGGAGCGAGACAGCCTGATAACGCCCGGACGTGGAGGGACGCGGGATATTTAACACGTTATTTATGCCAAAAAACTGTCTCACGAAACGGCGAGACCTTGAAAGAAAGTGGAGATGGAGGAGGAGAAAGAGGAGGAGAGATAGGAGGAGGAAGTAGAGGAGAAAATGAATGAATAACAGGAGGAGGAGGAGGAGGAGGAGGAGGAGGAGGAGGAGGGGGAGGGGGAGGAGGAGGAGGAGGAGAAGCTGGAGGCGGAAACGATAAAGGAAAACTTGATATGTGTAGTCGGACCAGCGATGCGCACTTGTTTCATTGGGAATTTGTTAAGTCAGCGAAACAAACATTTCCTTAAATAAACTGTCATGACGATCAAAGAATATATATAAACTATACAAATCAACGATATCAATAAACAAACGAATAAATTACTTTCGCGTATATGTTTTGCATTGTCTTATCTACCTTCCGTATTATAATTGTTTTCCTTCAGGTATGAAAGGCGGCTATACAATGTCTATACAAAGAGTATTGAAGAACACTTCCTCCTTCCATTGACGAGGCTGCGATGAGTGGGTGCGAGGCGGCAGGCAGGAGGGAGTCGCCAGGACCAGGACGGTAAAACAAAGCCTGCTCGTAATACCTCGTTGATCCAACTCTGATCCGATCTAATAGCAAGTGAATCTCACAGAACACCACCAATACATTGTCTTGCCTCGTCTATTGACTTCATCTCTCAGCTGCCTCCTTTTATGGCGGAAATAAACATGTATACACATGTGTGCGTGTGTGTGTGTGTGTATATATATATATATATATATATATATATATATATATATATATATATATATATATATATATATATATATATATATATAATATATATATTATATATATATTGTATACATATAAATAAGTATATACTAGATAGTAGTACTATATACTCGATACTCGATTAAACTCAAGAAAAATCATTGCGTTTTAGAGTTTGAGTTTTGTTACAGTGGTGAAAGGAGGACCATTGATAAAGGTGGCGTGGCTGCCTTGCCATCAATAACGATGCACTTCCAAAGCACACAAATGTCTGCTGCCCTTTGCCTTGCCTTCTCCCTTGCAAGCAGAGGGTGAGACATGAACGTTGCGTCCCGCACGTTGGACGATCTAACGCACCAGTTCTATAACTTCTTACATGAACACTGCCGCTGCCACGCTCACTCTCACTACACTGCCTAACGTATACCTTTATATCCAACTGACCAAACGGGACTCATACATTTTTCAACGCGTCGACCTTATAGTGACTACAGCGTGAAGGTATATTACAAAATGAGAGAGAGAGAGAGAGAGAGAGAGAGAGAGAGAGAGAGAGAGAGAGAGAGAGAGAGAGAGAGAGAGGAGAGAGAGAGAGAGAGAGAGAGAGAGAGAGAGAGAGAGAGAGAGAGAGAGATTAAAAGAAGGAACACTAATTATATTGGAAGACTGTGTATCCTTACTACATATCCATCGATCTATTCATTCCAGTCCTCTCTGACTACATGTGAAGGAAACCAACCGCCTTGAACAGTAGATTGTAGTGTTCCAAGGTGCACACACACTACAGAGGAATGTTTCTTGACACCATGAAGACAGGAACCACCACGCTAATAACACAACATTATAAGGGAGGCAAGGCGAACAAGTCCAAACTGTTACTGGAAATAGGAAACAACAACCTGCCTAAGTATGCCTTCCACTTTCCCAGGTAAGGAGAGGAAATCATGGTGACGCCTTAAGTGGAGAGACTCAAGGATAAAGTGAAAAAATCAACCACCACCACCACCACCACACACCACCACCACCACCACCACCACTGCTGCCACCACCGTCGCCTCCACCACTCACTCAAGATCATGGATTATCACTACAAAGGATTTATTATTTATCAAGAAGCATAAGACGCGTTTCACCCACACCCCACGAGGCATCAAAGGTAAGTGTGGAAGGAAGGAAGGAAGGAAGGAAGGAAGGAAGGAAGGAAGGAAGGAAGGAAGGAAGGAAGGAAGGAAGGAAGTGTACGGACAGGACAGCAGGAGGAAATAAATAATGTTGTTGTATTTGGAACGTTGTTGTTGTTGTTGTTGAAAAAAAAATAATGAAACATACACTTTAACATATATACGGTGTGCTAAATAAAATAAAAAAATCCTGAAGAATGTAAATTAAAAAAAACAAGAAAAATGCGTCAAAAATGATAAATAATAATAAAAAAATATAAAGATACGACAGGAGGAGAAGGAGGGAGGAGGAGGAGGAGAGATAAAGATGAAGATGTGTGTGATGTTACCATTTTGCGGGACATAAATGGAAAGAGAAGGGAGGCAGGAAGGGAAGGAGGATTGGAAAGAGGATTATGGAGAGGATAAGAAGAGGGAGAGATGGGAGGAGCTCTTAGTCACCTTTGCACCTGCCATTAACCTGTCTGGAAAGATTTTTATCGTGATGCAGATGATAGAAGAGCAATCACCTCCCTCTTCCAACCTCTCCTCCCTCATCATATCTCCTGTGTGTGAGAAAGAGAGAGTGAGAGAGAAAGAGAGAGAGAGAGAGAGAAAGAGAAAGAGAGCGTGTGTGTTATACGGTAGACATAATACAATATGAAATGACTTTATAATCCACAAGATGAAAACGATTAATAGTTTTCGCTGTGTACGGTTCACTAGAAAACGAGGTGTAACGAAAATGTTCTACTGTGTGACGTAACCTTATAAGGGGTTTGTTTACCTGACACCTAAGAGTAACGAGTACTTAATTAACCTGAAAACACCTATTATTACGCATTTTTTCTATATCAGTAACGCATTTTTGTTACATCAGTTACGCATTTGTCTTATATATAAATTACGCATTTTTCTTATATTTGCTACACATTTTTGTTACATCTGTTACGTTATGTTATTTTTCTTCTTCTCTCTTTCTCTTCCCTCGCTATCATCTCCTTCCTTTCCTCATCTTCCTTCCTTTGTTGCCATTGGTTGTGTTCTCGTAACTAACAACAGAAAGCCATTTGCCACGAGTGTTCGGGATGACAGCTCGTAGATGGAACTTGATGCCACTACAACACCCTGAGATGCGCTAAACCTCACTATTCCCTCCCCCTTGACGCACATACACAACACACACACACACACACACACACACACACACACACACACACACACACACACAACACACACACACACACACACACACACACACACACACACACACGCACGCACACACACGCACACACACATACCAAAAAACATCATCTCAGGTCTCATCGTGAAATACAGTCAACAAATTAACCATAAGTCCTTGAGATGTCTTACCGTGATCCTCTATGATAGTTTAGGATCAAGTGACACCCAACACCGTTCAGATAATGTATAGAGTCAAGAGAGTCACTTTATAAACAATGGTAAGCTTTGGAGTCAACACCACCTTCATTGTGTTTATAGTTAGTTTATCGTCTTTGTTTTCTTTCTGGTGGAATTTGTGGGTTTGCGAAAAATCTCCGTTATCAGTTTTATTATTTATATTATTCATTCTTCCCATCAATTACATCACACTTCATTCATATTATTCATTCTTCCTTCACACTTATTTGATTCCCTTCACTCTTCCCACCAATCACAATACTCCATTCATACTCCTTCCCATCCCTTCACATCCCTTCAGTCAAGTCTACAAGCCCTTCCCCTTCTCTTCTCCTCATTATATATAATCTTTTTTATCCATTTTCGATTCCTATTGAAACCTGAGAAGAGTTAGACGATAGGAGGAGGAAGTGGAGGAGGGAGTGGAGGAAGGGAGTTTGCTGGAGGAAGGAGTGGAGGAAGAGAGTGGAGGAAGGGAGTGTGGCGAGAGGAGGCAGGAAGTGAGTGCAGTTTAGGGAGTAATGGAGTAGGTCTTTAAGTCTCTCTCGTCTTCAGGAGTTATAGAGGAAAAACACACACACACACACACACACACACACACACACACACACACACACACACACACACACACACACACACACACACACACACACACACACACACACACACACACACACACACACACACACACACACACACACACACACACACACACACACACACACAACACACACACACACACACACACTCTCTCGTGAATCAATTTATCAGTCCTGCAAAACGCCCGGAAGGTTAAAATTTCCTACGTAATAATTTCTTTGTAGTTATTTCCCTCAAATCAACCTTCCTTACCCCTCTCCCGTCTCTCTCCCGTCTCTCCCTCTCTCTCTCTCTCTCTCTCTCTCTCTCCTCTCTCTCTCTCTCTCTCTCTCTCTCTCTCTCTCTCTCTCTCTCTCTCTCTCTCTCTCTCTCTCTCTCTCCTTTTTTTGATAAGAGATCCGTTGTGGTGATTCCTAACAAAGATTACTATTATTATTATTATTATTATTATTATTATTATTATTATTATTATTATTATTATTATTATTATTATTATTATTAGCATTATAACACATACGACGACAATAAACAACTTGAAGAAACGACG
>JAXIVD010009565.1:0-2500 GCA_036785275.1 Cancer borealis | reverse complement strand
CCTTATCAAATTAAATGAAATAATTATATGGTATATCCAGTGACACACACGAGAAGGAAAAAAATATAAGGAAAAGAAAAAGGTTAAAAATATCTTCCCTAAAATATAAGTAAAAAGGTTTCGGGCATCGTTCGTGGAATTCGAGAAGGAATTTGATATATAAGATTGGAGTGTCAGGTGAGATGCGTTCAAGCTTTACGGGGTGATTGGGCGAAAGGTAGATGAGGGGGCAAGGTATTTTACAAGGCAGGGAGGAAATAGTGGTGTTAGGTTACCCGTGTGTGTGTGGGGGGGGAGGGGGAGGGACGTGTGTGTGTGTGTGTGTGTGTGTGTGTGTGTGTCTGTGTGTGTAACTGGAGTTGTGATAAATTGAGTAAAAGTGTCAAAAACTTTAAACAGAATCACATCCAACACTGAGAAAATAAAACTTAAGTATCAGGCATTAATGTATTGCAGTAAGTACACTAAGATGATTGATTGTTTAATATGTATGAGTGTATGAGGGAAAATATGTATGTTGTGATTAATACTGTAAAATAATGAAGCAATTTGATAGAGTGAACGAAAGTCAAAAATCAAATAAAAAGAAGAAAAAAAAGTTGGTGTGTGAAAATACGAAAAGGTTTTCTTATAACCCAAAAGTTTGAGACACAGGACCAAGAAACCATTGAAGAAGAAAAGAAGAAAACTGTTGGATTTGATTGTATCCTCCTCCTCCTCCTCCTCCTCCTCCTCCTCCTCCTCCTCCTCCTCCTCCTTTCCCTCCTCTCCCTCCTCCTCCTCCTCCTCTTCCTCCTCTCTCCTCTTCCTTTCATCCATCCTCCTCCTCCTCTTCCCTTGTCCTCCCCTCCTCCTCCTCATAATTCTAAGCCTCCTCCTTCTCATCCTCTCCCTCACCTTAATCCTACCCCCACATACTTTTTCCTCCTCCTCTTCCTCCTCCTCCTCCTCCCTCCTCCTCCTCCTCCTCCTCCTCCTCCTCCTCCTCCTCTTCCATTTTTCATGCCGCTTTGACAAAGAGAATAAAAAAACAGTTTCTCGCTTTTTCCCTCCACATCTTTTTTCCCGGGTAATTTCAGCCTCATTACCTGCTTGAAGCTTTACCTGCTGATTCAGGTGAGCTGATCCCTGCCTGTTCCTTTCAGCAGGTCAGGTCAGCTCAGGTCATAGAGGTCAAGGGAAGGTCAAATAAAGACTATTATTCGTACAGGATGAGTTGGAATATTCAGTGTGTGTGTGTGTGTGTGTGTGTGTGTGTGTGTGTGTGTGTGTGTGTGTGTGTGTGTGTGTGTGTGTGTTTGTGTGTGTGTTTGAAGCCAAAGTTAGGGAGTGTCAGATTATGTAAACGTTGAGTGAATTTGCGAGTTTTCCTACTGGAGAGAGAGAGAGAGAGAGAGAGAGAGAGAGAGAGAGAGAGAGAGAGAGAGAGAGAGAGAGAGAGAGAGAGAGAGAGAGAGAGAGAGAGAGAGAGAGAGACTGTTAATGGAAGAGACAGAACAGGAAACATAAGATTATTACCTTTAATGGAATGATACACACACACACACACACACACACACACACACACACACACACACACACACACACACACACATACACACATACACAACCAAAATGAGCTGAATATCACAACACAAACACACGTAAACTTTTTTCCCAAAAATCGTAATTACCTCTCATTGTGTTATCCTCATTCTCTCTCTCTCTCTCTCTCTCTCTCTCTCTCTCTCTCTCTCTCTCTCTCTCTCTCTCTCTCTTTCTCTTTCTCTTTCTCTTTGTTATTTGTATGCATATCATTTGTATATCTTGTATATCAATATACATATGTATCTATTTAGCTATTTATCTATATATCAATCCATCTATCTAACTATCAATTTATCTATCTGTTTATCCCTTTACGTATCTACCTATGTATATAAATCCTCTAAAGACTCCAAGCCTAGTTATAACACACACAACAAACACTTAACACACACTACCTTAACTAATGGACTTTAACTCAATTAACACGACGACAATCCAATTATCTTACACATACCTGATCCCCAAACATTAATTAACAAACACTGCTTCATTAACTATATATTCACCTGCACTAAATCACTCTATATTGTACTTCTTGGAGGAGGTTCAGTACAAACACTTATGGAATGGAAACTTAATATATAAACCTCAGTAGTATAAGGAAAGAAAGGAAAATAGATTATGTATAAGAACGTTAAAAGATAAGAAGGCTGCAAGAGGCCAGTTGATTTACACAAGGCAGCTCCTGTGCATCTAACACTTACCATCTGCTTTCTTCATCCATATATATGTGTCTAACCTTTTCCTTAATATATCAACTGTATTTGCACTTACCACATGTTTACGGAGTTGTTGGTTTGTAATTGTGTATATGTAATTAGGTTTAGAGAGTTTAGTGAATGGGAGAAGGAGAGAGAATGGAAAACTGAGGTGAAGTAACATTAAAATAAATTGCACTTCTACACTCTACTAC
>JAXIVD010009564.1:10000-15165 GCA_036785275.1 Cancer borealis | reverse complement strand
CTAACTTTCTTCCTCCTTCTTTGTCTTTTGGTCCCTCTCATTTTCTTTTGCTTTTTAATTTTTTTTTTTTTACGCGTTAGTGTGTAATTCATTTTTTTTTTCGTAATTCATTTTTTTTTCATCTTTTTTTCTAGTTGCTATCCCGTGTTTCCTTTTCCTTTTGTTGTTCTCCTTCTTGTGTATCTCCTCCTTCCTCCTTCCCTCTCTCCTCTTCTTTCCTTCCTCCTCCTCTCTTTCCCTCGTTCCCTTCCTCCTCTCTTACTCTCCTTACCTCATTCCTTCTCTCTCTCCTCCTCCTCCTCCTCCTCCTCCTCCTCCTTCTTCCCTCCCTCCCTTGATGCTTACATTTGTCTGCTCTGATGCAGGAGGAAGCTTGGGGGCTGTAGATTTTTTTTCTTCTTCTTTTTCGTACTCGTATTAAGGAAAGAAAGGAGGAAAAATGTACATGAAAACCCATTAACTTAGGTAGCTTTGGGTGGTGTTATATATTTATGTGTATTTATATATAGTCTTTTCCTTGTGTTATTATTTTTTTTTTTTTTTGTATCGTCTATTTTTTTTTTTTTAAGCTTGTGTCCTGTGTATTGAAAAGAGAGACTGTTTTTAATGGTAATCACAGTTCACACCTCTTCATGACTTGGCAATGGGGGATGTGCCGAGTTGTCCCCGACCCTCGCTTTTAGTCCATAAATATTGGCTGAAATTTAAGCCAAGCTGTTAAGCCTCATCCAGTTTAATTCTTGTCGGCGAATAAGAAGAGATTACCGACTTTCACTTTTAATATTCCCAGTGAAACATTCAGTGCCTTTATATTTGAGCTGCTGATCCTATAATAACAATGATAACAATAATAATAATAACAATAATAATAATAATAATAATAATAATAATAACTAACAATAATGATGATAACAATAATTCGCCAGCCCCATTAAGGGAGTTTTGATATAAATAAATAAAGTCAGAAGTGTAAAGTTAGTGGTAGGCGTGAATTAAGTGGCCAGAGAGAGAGAGAGAGAGAGAGAGAGAGAGAGAGAGAGAGAGAGAAAGAGAGAAAGAGAGAAAGAGAGAGAGAGAGAGAGAGAGAGAACATACAAGGGGAAGTAATACACATGATACAGAGGGTCTAAAGCGTCGTTCTAAGGTAGCATTTGTAGGTCTTGGAGGAGTGGGAATTATCACATTATAAAGAATTCCATTTCATTAGCTCTCTACACCTGCTTCTTGAGAGAGAGAGAGAGAGAGAGAGAGAGAGAGAGAGAGAGAGAGAGAGAGGGAGAGAGGGAGAGAGGGAGAGAGAGAGATGGAGAGTCTAGGAAGGACAAAAATCGTAGTTTACTTGCCATTACGCCTTCGGGAGAGTTAGGTGTTTTTTTTTATGTTGTAGAGCAAGTGTTTCGTGTATGCTGGGTAATGTGTGTGTGTGTGTGTGTGTGTGTGTGTGTGTGTGTGTGTGTGTGTGTTTGTGTGTTTGTGTGTGTGTGTGTGTGTGTTATGTTGATTTTATTTTCGAAGGCTTGAGAGAGACAGAGAAAAAAAATTATATTCGTCTCCTTCCATTTTCATCCTTTACCTACCAACATTTCCATTCATTCATCTTCATCTCCTTTCTTCCTAATTTTCTTCCCTTTATCTAACTAACGTTGTCTTGCGCAAAATTTTCCCTTTCCTGTCATTTCCACATTAATTTTGACTCTCCCTCTTCATCATTCTGTTCCTTCATCCTTCTCTTTATCCTCGTGAGACTCGTCATAGTATTTTTTTCCTTCGCCTCCCGCTGTCCGCCGCTCTCTCTCAATGACTCGTTCTCTTTCAATATTTTTCGCACACAAATTTCCCGGTTGGCCCGTGCAAGAGAGAGAGAGAGAGAGAGAGAGAGAGAGAGAGAGAGAGAGAAGAGAGAAGAGAGAGAGAGAGAGAGAGAGAGAGTGAGTATTGGCCCAGCAACACCCTTAACAGATTCATATTCTCTCCTATAAAAAAAAAAAGGGAGAGAAAAAACAGCAGAATTAAAATCATGTGTGTGAATCGCTTTTTTTTTAAGCTGCATTAATGGCGATTGAGTTGTTGTTTTTCTAATACATATAACCTGGATTATTAAGGAAAAAAAAATCATACGTATAGTATCAGAAGTACTTTTTTTGTTGTTGTTTGTACCTTCTGTAGTCTGGTCTTTTATATGTCATCGTCATAGTATCGTTATTATTATTATTATCATTAGTATTATCATCATTACTGCTACTATTACTACTTCTAATAATAATAATAATACCTTTTCCCTATACGTACATAAGCATTATGAAATCCTTATGATTAGTGACTACGTACATAATTTTCGTCTAAGGAATAACTAATTTTAAGCATATTAGGAATCTTATAGGCTCCTTAGTGTACCTACTACAGTAATCCTCTAAGTAGGGACACCTTGTATAAGTTTGAATCCCCTTGAGAAGCTCAGAAAGCCAGGCAGGAGGATCAAGCACCCAACTGTGGGTTCTGATCCTCTCCTTGTGTTCCTCTACCGACCTGATGTTTACCCTTCGAACAACCTAATTATATGGTCTATAGTTACCTAGTTTAGGGTGTTAATAAATCATTGTTACTACTGCTACTGCCTGTGCGTTCCCTCAAGACAAGGAGGATAGGAAGAAAGGAAGAGAAAGAGAGAGAGAGGGAAAGGAGGGAAGAATAGAGGAAAATAGATAGATGATAGTTATTTTTTCCGTTTTTTTTTTGGTGGGTTTTTGCAAGTTTTTTTTTTTTTTTTCCTGTGAGGTTTTCAGTCAACACCTTCCTTACTAGTCTCGCGGGATCTAAGTTGTCTCGCACACTTGACTCTGTGACAGAACAACGTCAAAACTTACTTTAACTTGCCCCCAGAAAAAGAAAAGAAAGACACATTGAAACAAAAGAGAAAAAGAAAAGAAAACTTGTGGGGAAAATATAGACTTGTCGTTTGCGTTGTTAACTTGGCGAATGGATTAGAATTTTGTGCTTTGTTCATGAGAGAGAGAGAGAAAAAAAAAAGAGAGAGAAAGAGAGTGAGAATAGCAATGTGTTAATGGTGTGTTAGGAACGAATAGAAGCTGGAATCCTTTTGAAACGATTGAATTCACTCCAGGTAATGTGAAGTAGCAAAACGTAGAGCTCATTACGTTTTCTTTTCACTATCCATGTTGGCTTTTCTCTCTCACCCACTCTTATCTTCCACTCTTTTAGCAACTCTAACCCTCCCCCCCCTTGTCCTACATCCTCCCCTCTAACTCTACCCTTCCTACAAACTCAAATTCCCTCTCCACTTCCCTCTCCACTTCCCTCTCACCCCAATCCTCTCCTCTATTACTCCTGAAACACCTCTTAAACCCATTGCAGTAAAAATAGGATTACCTTCTTTTTTTTTTAAGCTCTTCCATTGTTTAGTTCTGCTAGTGTTCGCTATTACCTTGTTTCTCTTTCTTTTTCTTTCTTTTTTTTTTTCTTTCTCTTTTTTTTTCTTACTTGCCAACGGTTGTATTGAAAGGGTAACGCAGCGGGGCTCTGGAGGATGCAGAAAAGCCTTTGTCTAGCACTGAAAAGCCCCTGAAATACCTAAGGGCGATAGTCTAATATTTTGTTCATGTTTCTACGGCCTTGCAATTTTTTTTTTTTAATTAATTGTCTCGGATTTTTGTTACTTTTTATATTTAGTGTTCGTCTTGTGTGTGTGTGTGTGTGTGTGTGTGTGTGTGTGTGTGTGTGTGTGTGTGTGTGTGTGTGTGTGTGTGTGTGTGTGTGTGTGTGTGTGTGTGTGTGTGTGTGTGTGTGTGTGTGTGCGTGCGCGTGTGCGTGTGTGCGTGTGTGTGTGTATGACTGAGAGGCATGAGGCTTATATTCACTATTATGAACATTAATTTAAAGTTTGAGACGCCCTGGATATGAAAAATTCCCTCAAGGTATCGTAGGCTGTTGCGAACATTTATAAAAAAAAACGAAAAATAAAAAAAAACGAAGGAAAATAAATGAACTCCTTAAGAATAATGTATTTACACCATGGTTTTCACTCACTAACATTTTTTTTTCTCAAGATTATACAGTCACTTAACGTAAATAAATAAATACTTAAGAACCTGATGTCATGTTTGTATTTTTGTTATATATTAATTATTACATAGTTTTCTATTAGTTTATCTATCCTTCGATGTATAGAAAATAGGGTGAGGTTAGATTTCACTTATACTTACACACACACACACACACACACACACGCACACGCACACGCACACGCACACGCACACGCACACACGCACACGCACACACGCACACGCACACACGCACACGCACACACGCACACGCACACGCACACACACACACACACACACACACACACACACACACACACACACACACACACACACACACATATGAATTACTTACATCTGCCGCCCAAACCTGCTGCAACCCTCGCCTCAACAGTATATAATTTGCAGCCGAGTTTCCAAACCGTGACTTAAATTCCTTCTGACGGTGGTGGCGGTGGTGGTGGTGGTGGTGGTGGTGGTGGTGGTGGTGGTTCCCAGACCTTGGATTTAATACTGGGAAAATAGCCATGTTGTATTTTATGCCGTGGTTCATTGGTTCACACTTTACGTAAAATATTCCCACCGAAAAGTGCCGCACCGACCCCCCTTCCCCTCCCTCCACCTCCCTCCACCTCCCTCCACCCCCCTCCACCCCCCTCCATTTCCCTCCACATGGCTAGTGGATCACAATGCAGCTGGAATTTTTAGTTTGGAAAATGCGTCAAATCAGTTTTATATTTGGTTTATTTATTCGATTTGTGAGTATTTTGATATCGGGTGCAAGTTTGATTTTCTCGTTGCTCTTTATACCTTAAGTGACTTTGCATTTAGTGATGTTTAGAGGAAGGAAGGAAGGAAGGAACGTGTGCTAATTGGTCCTGAAGTCATTAAGAAGCAGTGAAGGTTTTATTTCCATTGACTCATCGTTATATATAATTTGAGAAACCAAGTGAAGGTCGATAAAGATCATTGCTTATTTATGGCTTTTAAAAGATATTTCTCTCCCTGATTTATTGAATTTTTTTTTTTCATAGACTGACTGATAGAAAGTTGTGTGTTGTGGAAAACTTTCTTTCCATCTTGGAATGTATTTAGTTTTCTGAAAGA